>VOMN01023500.1:0-11589 GCA_014899125.1 Orchestia grillus | reverse complement strand
TGGCGCTATTCACGATCTTACGAACCTTCTACAGCTTCTTGCTCCTGCTCGAACCTTAGCGATTTTAATTGATCCCTCTCAAGCCTGTTACAAGAGCAACACAAGCTTTACTCCTCTCCACCAGCCGGTTTATAGGACAATTCGCTTAAAAACACAAATGAAAGCTGAGTCCAAATTTTTCGTGTCATTTATTTACCTTGTTGAGAATCGGAAATCAAAGGGACAGCACACAGAATGGACTGGTCAAGAGCTACTTACAACCTTCAACCTACAATGTTTTGACCTTCTTTGGGCAGTAACAAGAGAAACTAAAGGAAGAATTGTAAAAAACTCTACCAAGATATTTCCAAAACTTTTCATTCGTTTCATATTAGTTAACAAGCAGACTATAGAGTCCTACTTCCATTTTAAATATGTCTTACTGACTGGCATGTGAACATTTCTTGTTCATAATTCTAGTTGTGCGCATTATGCATCGTAGTATACTGCCTCCCCCACAGAATACCGCAGTGGAGGCTACAGAGAATGCCGGCCACAGTCAACGAATAATTAGATTTTTTGGAACTCGTCTTCATTGTAACATCTGTCAGCATTGTGCAAGTGGTTTCTAGGATTAAGCGATAAGTATTTATATATGTAATATATAAGACTCTTGCTTGCTCATCTCTTTGACCTAGGAAAACTAGAATTCATGTACACCCACAAGCTCAAATCCTCCCTTAACGAAATGCTTAATACTAACTGATAGGTAAATGGACAAAGTATATATATATTATATATCTTGTAGAGTATATATCTTTGTGGCTATTGATACATGGGTATATAAATATTCAAGTATTAATGTGATTTGTTAATCAGTGACGGGGCTGTAATTTCTTCGTTCATGCAAAAACTTCGACATATAACTGTAAAAAAAAACATGATGTAGATTTTAATTAATTTTGGCTTTTTCTCATTTTTTCCGATCGCTGAACGTCGTCAGTCATCAAATTAGGTTTGTTTGTTTTGTAGGTGCGGACGGTCAGAAGTCAGGAAGATCAGCTGTGACCAGATCAGCTCTGCATCTCGAGCTTACTTATTAAGAATCTTCATTAATTCCAGCGCGTAACACCGTTGGGTTTTCAATGTGTTACAAGTATTGGCGTGGTGAGAGATGTAAGGAATGTGTGGTTTAAACTATTTGTTCCTGGGGAAGTACTCCCTGCTGACGTGAAAATGCCTCGATTGAGCCAGTAGTTGAACTAGGGTCCTCTCGGTTACGAGGCCAACACGCTAGCAATACGCCTTGGAGCCCACTGGTTAACAAGACTGGTTCACAAGACTGGTTCACAGCCAAAGGGGCTAAAAGACCCACTTGTGTGTGTGCACTGTGTGATTCTTAGAGGAAATTTATTGGCCAAAATAATTGTTGCAACAATTGTTGGCCCTTGTAGCAAGTTCAAGTTCACCAGTCAGATGAATAGTTAGACGGTCAGACAAGTTTGATCAATTACTCACAGGAGGTTAAATTGTCTGCTAACCGTACATTTTTATTACTCTAACTTGGTGATTCCTTCTAAATATCTACTGGGGTAGACGAAGTACAGTCCAACTTGCCATATTGCCGCCCAGTGAAGTTTCAGCGTAGGTAAGCCGCAAACTGGTGGGCAGCTGAAACCCCGTTGGTTCATTTGCCATGTAAAATAAGTGTAACCTATTTTATATGCCAACAAAGGTTGAAAAGATAAGTTTCTGCAATAATCTTCAACTGCAATGTATGTTTTACATTAAAACCTTGCTTGTCTCATTGCTGCAAATATCTTACACATCTGGTTTCTCACAATCTGGAAAAAAAGAGAAACAACTTGGTGTCATGAAGCTACATAGACTCACTTCCAAGCTCTAATATTCTTAAAGAAGAAGATAAGACCCATGTGTCAATTTAATTTGAACCATTTTAAACTTGGGATAACCCTCTCTGTAGCCTTTGTAAAGAACCAGAAAAATATTGAGCATTATCTTCTGTATTGCTTTCATATTTTCAGCTTCACAAAACATCCTGCTAGCTGATTTAGCTCCTTCACTGACTTTCTGCTCAGTAGGAGATGAGGAAAAGCAGTGCAACTGACTCTTTGTAATGCTCTTGTGAAATGTTTGCGCAGAACTGGTAAATTGAACTACACATGGGGAACCGCTGAGGTAGAAGTGAAGGATCTTCCCCAATGGCCAACTTACTGGAGTAGGAGGAGCAGAGAAGCTTCTACTTTCCTAAAACTGCTAAGAAGAAGATTGTAATGATTTTTCAGGGCTGAGATTACTGTGGCAGTTCTGATGAATAATAACAACTTGTATTACTGAGGACAATTTTTACCCTGAGGTTGAAACTAGAAGCTGATGAAACATTGAGTCTTTATGTGCTATAAACCCATATTAGCCTGTACAAACAAGATTAAAAACCATTGCACATGTCTTTTAGCCTAAACATTTCAAATACACTGTGCATTATTGATTTTATTTTGATTTTCATAATACTAATGATAAAAATACTTAGTAACTAAACTGCAATGGTATCAGAACTTTTTATTCAAGCTACAATGTTGCTAGTTATTTAAAGATAATTCTACTACACTTCACACTACAAGTGTCAAAATTTTCTTAAAAGCTTTAATATTCTAAATATGTAATTTAATGTGACATTTTAAAAAGATTTTTTATATTTTTCAGACCTGGCAGGAAGATAATGTCTGGTGACAATGCAAGCAAGTGTCCAGACATGGGGAACAAGTCAGTCCACTCTGTTGACAAGGGAAAGCACAGCTTCTCTCCTGAGGCCTACGGCTCAAAGCTAGTGTCCAATTTCCACAATCTCTGGACTTCTGAACAACTCTGTGATGTTGTGCTTCAGGCCGGCTCCTACTCTGTTAAGGTTTGTGGAATTTGGGAGCACCATTATGGTATGCTGCTAAACAACTGATGTTATAGCTTTCTATTATCTTCCATAACATGCCTGTTTAAGTATTTGTTTTTACATTTGTTATGAAATAATAATGAATGTCTCCATGTGGTGCACTTGTATTGGATCTAGGTCACTCAATGCTTAGTGTAAAGTTAATGCTGATGGGCATTTGTATGTAGGTACTTAAGTAGTTCTTCTTGTCTGTTTGTGTAATAGTTGGTATATATTGGAAGGTAGCTGGTTAAGTACTGATTAGTTGGTATTTATTCTTTTTGGATATCCAAAGGTGTCATTCACATATTCCACTTATGAGAGTTATGGCTACATATGCTCATACATTACAGCATCTGTAATAATTTTAGAAACATGTTTTGGCTTTTTATGATAGTACAGTAAATTGTTTTGTGAACCAAAATTGTTTATGGTATTGTAACATTATTATATCATTTGCAGTATTCAAAGCTACTCATTCACAATCTTGGATTGTATACCTGTGATGTTTAAAAATGGGTGTTTATAGGGTATTTTTGATGCTACAGGCTCATCGCTGCGTGCTGGCTGCTGCCAGCCCTTACTTCCAGGCCATGTTCACAAGTGGTCTGGTGGAGCAGACCCAGCAAGTTGTGGTCCTGCAAACTCTCCAGCCACACATTCTTGCTTCACTGCTTGCATTCATCTATACAGGTCAGCACCTACATGTTTTTTTTAATTCAGGAACATTTATTCTTACAATAGTCTAATGTTAGCCAATGATTGTAAATATGTATGTAGAAAATTTGATTATAGAATGATTTCTTATCATTGGCTTACTGATTTTTTTCCCTACTTTAGGAGCACAGGGGGTGTTAAGTAGTTTGCAGATAGGGCCTCATTGTAATCCAACTGTGACACCTGAGAACCACAACAGCATATTTTGGCCTGCCATCATGTCTCATTAATGAGACACTGATTCAGTGTAAGCATGTCTGCACTAAATGACAATGCTTTATGTGTTGGATTATATTCCACTTGTAACATCACATTTAACTGCACTTTGTGTTATATCTGATGCTGTTCCATATCATGATATGGTCGTTCTGTCTAAATTATTTAATAATAATTTGTGTTTAGCATTGAAAAAGATCATCCAGCTCAGGGTTAGTATTATCTTGTAAACATTTGTAAACATTTAATAGCAATTTAATCTTATCAACTTCTTGTACATATTGGGTGCCCTGCACAATGTTCATGCCTAAAATCCTTGCTGTGCCCTCAGGAGTGGTGGAGGTGTGCACAAGCACCGTGCAGGACCTACTAGTGGCCAGTGACATGCTCCAGGTGACCGAAGTGGTGGTCGTTTGCTCCAACTTCCTCAAGAAGGAGCTCAATGCTGCCAATGCAGTGGGCTTCTATAGGTCAGCTTTAGGGTATAGTTTTAGCAATTGAGCCGTAGCCAATGGGCGCACATTTTGTCCTAATGAATGAGGGGAAGGGAGGTTGGTTGCTCTTTGCTAACTTCCAGCCCTGCAATTAACTGTTCATGTAAATTCTCGGTATTCATGTGCTCATTTTTTTAAAATATTACGATTAACAGAGAATAAATAAGGGGCGAATTACACCAGGGCTAGTTGCTTTGTATACAAAGGTATGTAGATTGTAGAGGTTGTACTTATAATTTGAAGTCAAATTAAGATTTAATTATGAGTAACATATATTTTTGTGTGGGAATGTATAGATACCCTTTGATAAGTAAGTTTGTCAAAAGAACGGGCTGTAAAAAAACTTTCCCTGACCTCTTCTACTTTGTATACTTCCTGTAATACACAAATATGTATTTTGGTACTACTGAAAGATCTGCTTTGGATGAGTGGAACTGAATCCAAATTAACACTGATGCTGAGTACACACCTTGGACATCTTGCCATGCACAAAGCTTGTTCATATCAATACATACATACTATCTGTGAATTTTGTCATGTCTGATTAAGTCATTCTTGGCTCAGAATTTTGTATGTATCTCAATTTTAGGTTATTGCTTTCAGAGTCAGATATGTTTTTAGATTCATTTCTTTTAAGATAGATATTTCAGTTCTTCAATATAGCTGAAAAACGTGTATTTAATTTAACAATCAATTGCTTCATTTGAGAAGCTTGCAAAGAAATAATGGTTGATGCATGCATCAACATACTTTGTACCAACGAGCTTGAGAACAATTGGGGTATCTGAAAGTGCCCAATTTGGTCTGTCAAAGAGAGTAGTTTCAAACATTACAGTAAAATCACTCTTTTCGGCAGGTAAATAATTCAAGTTTTTTAAACATTATGAAATGTTGCCTATAGCTCCAGTGCTATTAAACCTTTTCTTTTCTGGTTTTGTCCACTGATGCGAGCATCAACTGTAGATTTTTTTTGTCAATAAGTTAGAACCACTGCTCCAATAGCTCTTAGTTTGCGAGTAATCCATCTAATATCTTGGAAAATAATATCACTATGTAAGTGAATACTTTTGCGTTTTTAGTTTCTTTGACATGATTTGCATTTCCTTGTGAAGTCCCTCAAATTTCCTTGAGGTTTGGATGCCTTCACAATCTGAAATGAAACATAAAGCATAAAGAATTACATGAACATTACTATATTTGCTTCTCTCATAGCACTGATACAGTAAGTATTTACATCAGAGCAGTGCAAATGTTTCATTATTTTTATGAAATTGATATTATTTTCAAATGTTACTGCAAGGCTTCTAATATCACAAAAGAAAACCAATCCACGGGATTGTTCTGTATGTGAAAAGTGAGGAGCTTTAGTTGCAGTTGAGCAGAACAGAAATTGGTCAAAAAATTTGACCGCAACATTCTTGGACTGCGACTGCAAGAAACCATTCACTAATCCGGAAACTGGGTCTAGTAAATAACAACACTAATGGATTATAAAATTAAGAATTGTGCCATGTCTGACTACCACTGAGGGGCTGCTGCCACCAGTGAGGTGTGTGTTCCAGCACGTAACTAAGCTTTTCAAAAATATTTGAGCGGGCAAAGAATGGACCAACGGTGGGAAATGGGCCCTGGGACCCAAGTACACTTTAAGGAATTCAAGCCGTCTTCTATAATATATATCTAAATAAATTGGATTCATGTTTTTTTTTGTGCTGTACTTGTAATCGTCAAAAAAATGTCAGAGTTGACTTGGATATTTAGTTTTAAAAGTTGCATCCAGTGAAATTGAAAGTAATACACGAGTACAAGAAATGATGGATGTCTTAAGTTAGTAAAGTTCCCTCTGGGGCATAGGATAGGCAATAGGGTTAGGTTGTTTGTCTATCATATGCTATGGGGATTGGAATCTCCAGAGCTGCATTGTTAGGTTACCAAAACTATAGATAGGCCTTCGGGACTTCCATGTTTTGTGCGTACTTTATTTTTTTCCATTTTCATGCTTTCTTGGCTGATTATTCTTTATTTTTCTTTCTCTTCACTTTTAACTTGCTCTTTCTATGGATTCTATCTTGTGAGAACACACCTGTGCATAGATTCCACTTTTTTCGAATTCCTTACTAGGTGTTCCCTTCTTTTTGCAGTCTTTGGATCACATTTTGTGTTGATAGGGTGTTTTAAACTAACGAATAATCTAATATAAGTCAGTTACTAAGAATTTTGGTGAAAGCA
This sequence comes from Orchestia grillus, assembly GCA_014899125.1. NCBI lineage: Eukaryota > Metazoa > Arthropoda > Malacostraca > Amphipoda > Talitridae > Orchestia > Orchestia grillus. Next base: position 5,007 of record VOMN01023500.1, on the reverse strand, counting down.
CCGATGATGTGGATTATGTAAGGTATTGGAAACATGTTGTTTAGCTGCAGGGAGTAAAGCGAAATTTGTTAGTTCAGGGATTACATTGATGTTAAAGGGAAATTTTTATCTGCATTCTTGTTATTAGTGTGCCATACTTTTACATACATCAGAAATATATAACATGCTGCTATTTCATCCAAGGTTTGCATGTGCGTGATTAGCAAGCTGATGCCTAGAATAAATTTTGCAACATTTTTTACTGAATAAAAATACGAAATAAATTTCGAGATTGTATTGCATGATATTACCGTACATGTAATCGTTTCTAAGCATATCAACACGTTTCCTGCAATGATGCCAGGTATTTAACGAGGGGTAAAATTACCCATAGGTAGGGCACATCGTGAGAAACTTACTGAAGCACAACCCATTTTTTGCTTATCAATGTATGTTGAAGCTCTTATTTTTTCAACAGATTTGCAGAAGCACACAGCCTGAAAATTTTAGCCGATGCTGCGTGGCACTTTATTGAGCGCAACTTTCCAGAGGTTGTCCTTGAGGAAGAGTTTGTCGAGATGCCGCTTCCAGCGCTCCTACAGCTGTTCCAGTCTGAGCATCTCAAAATTTCTTCAGAGCTACAAGTAATCCATCTCATGAGAGTAGTGGTGTGCTCTACAAGTAATCCATCTGATGAGAGTGGCAGTGTGTTCTACAAGTTATCTATTTTATGAGATCAAGAATGAACGCATGGGACTTGTTTACTGAACGAGGCTGAGGTGGTTTCCAATGAATTGACCTTACGGCCCGTTCCTGCTGTCATAGTCTGTTCTGATATTAGATATTGGCTTTAAAGGGTCTGACTTGTGGAGAGCCGCCCGTTCTCTATGGTGGAGACGCTGCCAGTGAGCACAATTAATGTATCCTTTCCTCTTACTTATTTTGAACATTGATGTCGCCTCAATCATTTCTTTTTAATGTTAAGAGCGGTCACAGTCTCGGGTCTGAACTCGTGTCTGTCGCATTCAATTTCAAAAAACTCTTCCCTTCTTGTTTTTAGCCCTCAGGGGGCATAGGATAGGCCATAGGCAACAGGGCTAAGTTACTGTGGTTAGGTTTTTGCATCAAGTGCTATGGGGACTGGCGCTCCCAGGGAGACAATGCTAGGTTATCTCAGCTTTAGCTAGGCGGGATTTCTATCTCGGGTGCCTCCTGGGCTTCTTTCATTTTTCATGCCTTCTTCACTTGTGTTTCTTTATCTTATCTTCCTCTTCTTTCCTAACTTGCTGTTTCTATGTACAGGGACACCCCTGTGCATAGATTTCACGTTTTCTAAAGTCCATACCAAATTTAACTTTCTTTTTGCTCCCTTAGGATCGCATTCCATGTAGCTATGGAGCTTTAAACTAACTAAGAATAATAATAATTCTTATTTTCTACGTTTGGCGCTCATTTTTGAAGAGCATGCGCACGGTCTTGCCCAGATTTTCGCAGTGCGACCTTGTTCATTGACCGCCTCCATGCTCTTCTCCTCACGAGTGCTCTACGACATTCGAACGTAGGGCCTACATGAGCTGAGTTGTAGGGCGTGCACCTACACAGTACCTACATGAACTGGTACTAATTGTAGGACGTGTACCTACGTGGTAGGTACCAACTTGAGCTGAGTTTGAGGACGTGTACCTACAAGAGCTGAGTTGGAGGACGTGTTGCAGGTGCTGACCGCAGGCCTGCGGTGGCTCTCTCACAAGAGGGGCGAGAGAGACGTCCACGCCCCCTCAGTGATGAAACACGTCCGCTTCCCGGTCATGTCCAAGAGCGTCTTCGCAGCGGCCGTCGGCCAGTGCCCCCTCCCCAGCCTTACGGTCCGGCTTTGCTTTTGTGTCTCCTCGATTCATTTTGTTGTATCTCACACTTGTTGTTTTTTATTTTACTTTGGGTTACTTAGCTTTGGTGGTTCCTGGCATTATTCGCCTGTGATTTTATCATGTTGGCCATTTACGGTTTTGTTCTGTCGTTTTCTTCTGTTACCTTTTAGTCCAAGGGTACAAGTTTCTGTGTTACCTGTCGAGTCCAAGGGTAAAGTTTCTGTGTTACCTGTAAGTCCAAGGGTGCAAGTTTCTGTGTTACCTGTAAGTCCAAGGGTACAAGTTTCTGTGTTACCTGTAAGTCCAAGGGTACAAGTTTCTGTGTTACCTGTTGAATCGAAGGGTACGAATCACCGAGTCTCGCACTTCTCTAAGAATGTCCGTTGTTGAACTGGGAACGAGAAACTTATAAAACTGATATTTTCATTTATAATTGATATCTGATGTTTTTCATTTTGTTTCTACCAAAAATGAGACTTAACTCTATGATTATTGTAGATTTTATTCTCTACGAATGTCTAAGTGGATATAATGTGAAATTATCTATGCTGTGTATCACATATGATGCCAAGTTTTTATATTTTCTTTTTTATACAATCATTGATGTGCACAATGAAGGATTTAGACAGGAGAAAATTCGCGAGTCCTGATTCTCTGATCCGTGTTCGTAATCAGCGAGACTGTATCAGGGAAGGCAATCCATATCATCAATACAGAAAAAACTAATCATTCCACGTGAGATTCACCATCATCTTTTTGCGGCACGAGGACGCTAGTTAGTAACGCCAGGTACATTTCAGGCGGCGGCGACGGTCGCCCAGAAGGAGCAGCAGGACGAGCAGGCCACTGTGCGGCCGCGTCTGAGCGCACGCAAGAAAATCTACGTGATAGGAGGGGCCAAGAGGGAGCTCATGGGATCCTACAGGCGCTCTGAGGTGGTGCTCGAGTCCGGCGTCTGCCTCGACACCTTCACCAAGGTGATGACTTCGGGCGTCGCTGCACAGATAAAATGTGCTTCTGTACTTCTTAACATGTAAAATCTTGAGGCGTGAAGTAGGAAATCGTTTTCTTCTCGATTATTTTGAGACTGTAAGTTGAGTATAAATAGGATGTGATGAGATAATGAGCAAAGTGTGTTTTGAAATTTCATCATTGATGAAATAGATAATAATGAGTCGCAATAGAAAAAGTGTGTTGCTGTATGAGCTTTCATATAGAATATTATGAATTGATCTTGATGCGGTACTTTAGTCATGGTCATGTGTGCGTTGTGATTGATGTGGCTACTTGGTGTAGTTTATCTTGCTGAACGCCCAGTGCTGTCTGTCTTGCTGAACGCCCAGTGCTGTCTATCTTGCTGAACGCCCAGTGCTGTCTATTGTGCTGAACGCCCAGTGCTGTTCATCTTGCTGACCGCCCAGTGCTGTCCATCTTGCTGACCGCCCAGTGCTGTCCATCTTGCCGAACACGCACCGCAGGTTACTGCACTGAGTGTTTACCGATCACTAAGAACTCACAGAGCGCTTCATATGAGAGGTCCGCCGTCAGGAGTGGCACACCATCCCCGCCATGGCCATCGGGCGCGTGATGCCCGGACTGGCGGTGCTGCAGGGCAAGATCTACGCGGTGGGCGGCGAGGTCGAGTCGCGCATCCTCGCCAACGGTGAACTCTACGATCCTCTCGTGAGTGGGCGACTCAGCCTCGTGGCCTCGGATGGACTGAGTTGAATGAAGTCGCTCGGCGCTCGCGAGAGGTCGGCTCGTTGATCCGTAGCGTGTGGTTACGGTACCTGGTAATGTTGTCACACTTGATGGTAATGAGACCGAATAAGGGGAAAGGTAACTGAAGGTAATATCACTAGACGTTTTAGCGATTGCACAGCGTCTTTACATTTTTGTGCTAGAATTACCGTCCTCTTTACGGAACAGCCCTTATTTCATTTACTGGGCAGTATTGTTCTCCAAATTTTATTTCTGATTCAGATGACCTACTAACTGTGAAGTTAAGTCCTCTCCTTGCGGTCTACGTTTCATTCATTCGCTGTGAGTTTCGTGTCCTCCTTCCACTCGCGAAAATCTAAACTCTTGCCTGAAAGCTGATTAGCAATCCTCCAGTTTCTTCTATTGATTCTATCATACCAGCGCTTAAGTCGCGAGTGCAAGTAAAGTATGCTGGGAGTAGACCGGGATGGAAATGGATGCATTCGGTGCTTAATAATGGATGTATTCGGTGCTTAATACTGGATGTTAAGTTTGGAAAGTGAATAATTGAAGCGAATTTTTATAAATGTAATGACATTCTGCCCATTTCTCATGAGGCATATCTCCTGTTTTGGTATGGAACGCAATGTCGGCCACACTCATTTGTCCAACTGCACTTTGTCTGCATATGTTTTTACGCTCCTCGAAGTGCTGAAATCGGCTCCCGTTTTGGAACACTTTATAGTGAGAGGAGCACATTTGTAGCGAGATCTGTGTAGCACTGCGCGCTACCGTTACAGGCTCCTTATAGAATACAGGAGGATTGTTGGTCACTGATTCAGCGTCGATTTGTGCCTGGTTTCGCTCCGTGCCTTCTCTCCAAAGCAGTCAGGGGTTCCGAAAACGAAATAGCACTGAGCCTCGCAATGGTAAATATCATTACTCATAATAATATAAACATCAACAACATTGTACGATCAATGAAACTTTCAGCATTCGGATTACTCACTGAGCGTGAATTGTACTGGTCACAATGAATATTTCACCAGCGAATAGAAGAACAGAAATTACTGAGAGTACATCAGAAGATTTGCGTTGAAATGGAGTGTTCTGAACAGTACATATATCTTAAGCACGTGACATATCTTCAAAAATTTGTCAGATTATTTTTTTAGTTCCTTTTGGAAAAAAAGTGCGGTGGTGGTAGCAAACTGCTTGGGAACTCTACGTTTCCACGTTGGTCCGTCCATCTTGGATAGTTCCGTTTTACTATTCGAGATGGGTATGTGGAGTACAATTTATATTGCAGGATGCGAGGGCTGTAGGAGAATATTTAAAAATCTGTACATTTAATTCAAATTTGCACAAACATCCTTGATGATACTCTATCAAATTAGTCTATGGAGCCAACTTTTAGCTGCAATGACTGCTTCTATGCGAGCCCGAAATCGTTGGCAAC
>VOMN01023499.1:16957-30543 GCA_014899125.1 Orchestia grillus | reverse complement strand
GGTACTATTCAATTATAGTCTCATATACTGAAAGACTGGTAAAACACCCTTCACATTGTAATGTCAGTAAAATAATTTAGAGTATATGATAGAACTCTATTAACTTGACTGGGGGTAAATTATTAATTTTAATTCATATCTATTTATCTTCTCCGCTCAATAAATTGGACTTTATCAGTCGTGCGTAAGCTAAGTATAATTGAATTAGGATATTTACATGTATATGTACGCTTAGCATAAGGTCCTGCAGGAAGCCTAAGAAGTCATTGAACTTATTGGGGCCCACACGTAGCTATGTATAAAAAACTTTCTATTGTAATGGTATGAGAAATCTGTTTTTGACATCTTTAACTAGCACAACACTTGTGGTAATAAATTGTTTCAGATCGTAATAAGAAAAATTGCTGATTTATTTCTTATAGTAGTTTCTGCTGAAACTTTAGAAAATATTGTCAAACTTTTTATAGAAAACGAAAGAAGAACTTTGTTCTCTATGGATAACTTGAGTGTTTTTCAGATAGCTTAGCTAAGTGTTCACTGTCAGTAAATTACTGAATTTCTACCAGCGCTATTAAGCAACTTTTTGCTAAGAGACGTTCTTATAAGTGTTGGAAACTCAATATTCTTACGCGGTTCAAACAAGATATTATTGGAAGTAATGTTTTTGTTCGACGAATTTATTGCAGTAATTCAAAATCGAAGAGTCAATGAGTGTGCAGTATAAATGTGTATATATATATATATAACATGACCTATATTATGTCATGCAGTAGCAATATGATTTATTCACGGGAGATAACAACAAATTAGGGTCCAAGTTGTGTATCGGAAATAGACGCCATCATTCGGTCCTTAGCCGATCGAATTTTGGAACTTTAACGCATGTTTGGTAGTGATCCATGCTCAAACGATCCGTAGCTGCGCTGCATTCAACATTATTTGCTAAGCGCAGGCATGCAACGTTACACACTTTCGCCCGCTTTCCATTCTTAAGAAGAAGCATCAGGTGAATTTTTATAAATGCTGCTGTACACTATAAAGTCATATTTATTGAGCGAACAAAAATAACTGTGAAAAAGATGAAGCATTATGCAACGAATTTAAATCAGCTTCGCTAAAATAAGTCCTTAATGGTGTAGGAAAATATGCCAATTCATCTAAAATAGCATTTGAGTGTGATTTACTCGCCTCCAAGGTTGAGATTACTGCCCATAGCCTCACACTCTGGATTCTAATGCTCTAATTACGTTCCATGAATGAACTTTATCTCTTGTTTGTAAAATGAACTTTTCAAACTGAGTATACTCATACGTAACTTGAACTCTCATTAACAGACTAATTGGAAGGAGAAGTTATTTTTGACGTGTATATAACACGCGTGACTATTCTGCCCTTTTGTGCCGGACAACCTGACCCATGAAATATGCGTTTAGACCAGTAGATTTGGTCCTGGGGTATCCGTTATTATGTAGTGTCCGTAGATGAGAAATCCTACTGTGCAATTTAGTTGTTAGTGTGTGAATATTTTAAAGTCATTTCTCAGGAATTTTCTAACTCTTTGAGCCCAGATTCAAATTTCAGCTGCGGCTCGGCTTGGAAAATAATTAGGTTTGAATATTCGAACATACAGTCCGATTTAATCCCTGATCAAAGTTGTTACGGAAACTAACTCTCTATTCTATTGATTTATATGAAAAAATCAAACGATTTGCTCTGTAGCTTGACTGACGTAATCTTTCGCTCGGCTATCGGCCGCAGAATACAGAATTTTGTTTTGATATTTGGCTCTTTAAGTTCAAATGATGCCGTTGTCTTTATGGTAAAATGCTCAGAAACTGTTCCCTGTTAACACTTAGAATAAGAAAAAAATAACAGCTATAGAAGACTCGATTGCACTCTCCAAACTTCAAGATTGGGTATAAAGCGGAAGTTCAGAACAAGGAACTTAGCCGCTGACGAGATTAGGAAAAATGATAGGAAGACATCGATGTAAAGTAAAAGTCACGACTCGGAGTCACAAGGACTGCTCCAGGAGCTAAGGCATCCATCTCGTGTTTGCCATTATTAGAGCATGTTGATGGGTAAAGATGGAAATTTAAAATGTATTTGTGTTTAAGTTTGTTTGAATTCAACTGAAGAATTCTGAAATGAAGAGCTTTAATGTGATCCAGCATCCGTATGAGTTCCAATCCGTACGTAGATGATCAAGCGATGAGATTTTTCGTCAGCGAAACACCATCTTGAATAGCAAATTTCACCACAGGAGAGAAAGTTCTGTATTGTAGGAAACAAATTTTTTGGTGGCTGGTGTGACTCTACAGACAAACGGGAATGCTAAATTATCTGTGTTCCAGCTTATCAACAAATTCTTTCGATATTCCTAGGATAGTTTACTTATTGAATTTTGTTTTAAGCTGTATGGTTTTTGCTGCCATCCAGCTCTTGATACACCTAGCGACCAAATGAATTATTATGACGTCATGAAACTGTTCACAGTTTATGCGCTTGAGAGCCATTATAGAACGTGAGTTTTCTTCATACTTTGCAGGCGCTCGTCATGGCGTGAGGAGACGCAGACTGGCTCTCTGGAAGAATTGAGACTCATCACGAAGGACGATGGTGGCTGATGGCAGAGGCAGCTCCCCAAATGGGAACATAACCATTGTTAATATTTACAGAAATGAAGAAAGTTTCGTAAATTATGATAGTCGTTCATCCAAAACAGACCAAGAAGACATTCCTGTGCATTTAAACGGAGTAGACTTAGAAGAATACCTGAAAAACCAAGGTTGTGTAATTCAACGAAGCGAGAAAAATTCTATGCATGCGTTCCCGCAAAGTGGGAATGTTTCTCATATAAAAAATGAAATATTTGCTGAACTTAATCGTAAAAACACAGCTGGAGAAACAGAGATAAGTGAGTCAGTTGGCAGTAATTATTACAATCATTGGGAGAAGAGTATCAGAAAAGACATATCTGACGATTTTGTCAACTTAAATAAACGTTCGACTGGTACTGAAACGAGCTGGCTTGCTACGGACAAAGGTATTACGACAGAGCAGATCGCGAAAATTATCTTACGAAAAAGGGAGTCGTTCAGATGCAGAAGAAATAATGTCACGGTCAATAAAGGAGCCATTGTAGATCAGAATGTTGGTGTCTCCGGAGAAGTTCTCATGGTCTCTCAGTGCAGTGCATCAAGCACATCGTCTGTGTCCGAGAAAGAACCTACAATCCGGCACTCCCCCACCGTTGTGTATATTGGTACCATAGAGGAAAAAGACGTGGATGAGCTTCTTAAGTCCGTTGACGTTGTGGAAACTGTCGAAGAAATTGAGGCGGGTCCTAATAGTTTAACCCTTTCCTACTACGAGCCAGCTACGAATGAAAAATTTGAATATTCACCAGAGAACTCTGAAGCATCGGCAAGAAGCTCTGATTACCATCACTCACTCCACGTTGTGGACAAACCACTCACCTCACCAGCACTTCTACTTCAATGGAGAGTTCGGCCACCTGATGATGATCTGCGTGATGAAGAGAATTCATCCCCTATTACACCATCATCGTCGATGTTCTCGAGTGCTTACACCGTCACAGAACTAGGGAGTGATAATAATTCTGATAGGTCTCCACCATCAGAATATTCTCATTCTTCTAGGAGGATCTCTGAAACAGATGATCTGACCAATCGAGAAGATGTGCAGGATGTAAGATTCCAAGAGTACTTACAATTATTTCGCCAGCTGACTACGGTTAATCAGGCTCTCCTTCTTGGAGATTTGGAGGACACCTCAAAGGAAGAATTATCAGAAAATCATTCGTTAATTAATGATTTACGTCGTCAAGGGAGCACGCGTAGCATAGTTTTCAGTTACATCTCCTCAAAAGACGAAAAGGAAAAAGAGGAAGAAGAATTGTGGGTTGCAAACGAAGCAACGTATTGTTTTTCACACGAACGTCATGGAGATGATCCCGATCATCTCAAAATTTCATGCGTACCAACAGTCAACTTAATTATTAATCAAGAAGTGCCAGATGCAGTGCCACCCGACGCTCAAAATTTATCTTGTCAAAGGGCGACTTCTAGATTAAGTCCTGTTAGCACGGTTTCTACTTCCACGCAGACCATCTATTCGTGTCTTTTACCTCCTTTAAATTATTATTCCGTTCCAAAGCGCAGTGACAGGAGCAAGAATTCGAGCGCAGGTGCCGACGCGCAATCGCCGTCAGTTTCCAGCCACGCGTCTTCGAGTGCGGGTCGTGCGAACGACGTACAAATGGCCGCCCTTATATGCCCTGCTGCGAGCACTGAGCGTCGGCATTTCTCAGCACGACAGCGGTACGTCGAAAACGAAGTGAAGAAAACTGAGTGTATCGGCAAGGAGATTACCCTGGGAGTTGCAGGAAGTGGTAGCTGCTCTGACACAGGGAAAGATAGCTTCATAAACTCTTCTAGTCCTGTAACATCTTCTACGACTCAGCAGCCTACCAAACGGTTCTCGTTTCTTATACGAAGCGGCAGTATGGATCACCAAGACATAGTTAAATTGAACACGCCCATCAGTGCCAGTGACAAAGCTATACTTGCACGCCTGGAAGAACTCAAGGTGAACCAAGTCAAGGAAACACCTCCTGGAAAGAAGGCGTCCAGCTCCTTGTACCCGCCGTGTCGAAGATGCAATGAACCTGTGTATCCTCAGGAGAGGCTACAGCCGTCCAAAGAAATGTTATTTCACACATCCTGTTTCAAATGTTCCCAGTGTGGCGTTCGGCTTAACCTCAAAACTTTCTTTAGGAATCCGCTCACCTTGAAGGACTACCGCATATTTTGCAAAAGTCACGTGCCGACTCTCGATCCTGGAAAAGTTGCATTAGAAAAAAAGGTTCATTCTGAACTATGCGACGAAAACTCAACAGCTCCGTGCAGGGTTTCTTCAGTCTCCATCAGCAGTCACCGCAGTGCTTCCGGGGTAAGTAAAGTTTGCTATTTGTTTTAGACAACATTGTAGAGTGAGGTTAATGTGTATATTAAGTAGAAGGAACATCATAATCATTACTTGGTACAACTGAATCGTAATTTTATAGGTTTGTGTATTGTTCGCTCTTCAGACGTGAAACTGGGATTCCGATCTAGTGTGTGTGAACGACGTGAACTAATTCCTGTACTGCCACTAAAATCAAACTCAAACAGTTCACGATGATAGTTTCTCTTGATAATATTCAGATGAGGTAAAATGAAATAAATTCAGCAAACTATTTACGGATCATGGTGTGTTTCACAGCGGAGATGATTTGGTAGTAGTAAATTTCTGTTTGGTTGCATTAGTAAGGTGTAAAAATGTTTCAAAATATCAGTGTAATTTATACGCTTTTAATATTGGAAATCGCATGCTATATTTACGCATGCTAATAAGAATTCAGATTTTTTCCCCAATATCGCTGTGTAAAACCTAGCTTTTTCATCAGATTATACATTTGTGGAGAGAAAATGTATTCTGGGCTCTCGGTCTTTGGTACCTGAAAGTTTTTTTGCGGCTGAGATCTGGCGTCGGCACGTGAGAGCAGGACAAGTAGAAGCGTTACAGCGACCTTATCTCATGCGGACCTTATAAGAGATATACATACAAATAATGTGTCTAATATTTCACCAGTCTCAAAAGTGTAGTATAATTTTTTTATTTTCCAAACATTATTCATAGGTTTGATAATGCGACGAATTGAATTTTTTTATTTGATACTTCTACAGCTTAGGCAAACACGGCTGAGCCCCGATAGCTCAAGAAAAGGTATGTAAGCTTCAGGACTTACGAAGGAGTTAGAAAGAGTTGATGCTTTTAAACTGCACCGGCAATATTTTTGCGTCAGTTTTCACGATCACAAATGTTTGAGTTCTCAATTTACGTGCGTATAAAATTTTTGCAACTTAGTCTACAATTAATGTACAGGCTTTTAGGAATCGTCCTCAAGCTTCATTTCTCTACAGAAAAGTTCTGATAATATTTCCTAAAAGATGGCTTCAATAAAAATGCATTTTTTTATCACTATCGTCTGCCTCTTCGAATAAGTTAAACGCTTCGAGAGCGCCTGCTTCAGGTACGTTTAGTGGTTACCTGATAGGGAGCGTACAGCGTAATGAATTCATCTTAGTGCCACGAACGGTTTTGACCAAGCCGTATTTTATTTGGTGGGTTTTTCCAATCTTTTCCGGCGTGCGAGTACACGCGGAAATGGTTGGTTTAAACAGGGAGAGGTCACAGAAGGACGAGCAAACTCGTTTCACGCCTTTTTATTCCGAATAAAATTTTTTGCGAGTTTACTCGCCCGAAGTTGAGAAATACTAATTAGGTCAAAACGAGTTACTCGTCCTCGCCTGAGAAGAGGGTTAATGAGTTAGCATTACACGTAGTTTTGTACAGCAAGTAGGGCATTCGTACAGGCACGTATGACATGACGACGTGACATTCCCCACAATTGCTACAGCGCACGTTGAATATTACATAAAGGCACAGGATATGACTTTGTAGGAGCCTTGCAAGGCTATCGAGCTTAGAATTCTCAACGCATGTTACGTCTGTCCACCTCCTACGTTGCGAAATCTCGTCGCTGTTCCGAAATTTACTTCTATATTCTTAAATACTTCTACAGTCCAAAAGGACAACAAGGTCCTGTTTCATAAGGATACTGCTAGTTTTTTTGTAAAAACTTGAATGAAGCCGTATTACAAAATTTACATTAGGCTGCAAATAATTTTTTGTACAAATCTTATTGTAGCCTCGTCGTTAAATTCATTTGGTGTGTTAAGAGAGATAAAAGGCACTGTAGCTTGACTACGAAAGATTGATACATTAAGTTCACTTCCATATTCCTAAATAGAAGTTTAAAAAAGGATCGAATCGAACAAAGTTAACACTTTGCCTCCGGAGTGGGTCATATATGGTACACGCGATCATTTAACCTAACCTAATGTAACCGAAGCACTATCATGTATAAATACAAATTTTCGAGTTTTCGTTAAATTTGTGTTCATCAATCAAATAAGCTAGTTCAGATTAGGCAGAAAATTATTAGAGCAACCAAATTTGTGAAACCAAAATCCTTCAATCCTAAATTCATTGCAGAGATCTTTGTCGGCATGTAATTTTACCTGTCTGGATAATCGTAGTCAAAGTGTTAAAATGCTTTCTTCTTCTTGCGTAAAAGTTTACCGTGGTTTTCATCTTAGTTTCATGTTCCAGGAGAATTGGAATTGTTAACCGAATGAACGTTCACTATGGAAACGAAACGTCACGTATTCGGTAATGGACGGTAATCACCGTCATACGAGGACTCGACTACTAAAGCAGTCCAAGTGTGTTGGATGTGAGTGAATGTGTTTGTGAGGATTCGCTATATTTTTGTGCGTGTGCATTTATTGAAACGTATGCTCTGCTATGCACTTATAATTTTAATTTCTCAACTAATTTTGTAACCATGAAATAGAGGGTGCCAACAATACCACATGACGTATCGGTAGAAACCGTGGTTCTAAAAGACCGAAGTCCAATTTGTACCGCAAAACTATGCTGAAAAAATGTGCAAGGTTTCTTCTAGCTACATTTCATCACCCCGGGGCAAATCATAGTAGAAAGTTGAGAAGTAATAAAGCAAGTCACACCCTAGAATTGCGGAGTATTTCTTGCGGGCAATGTGTTCTTTTATGTTCGTTACTCCGTTTCTAGGTTTCTCCTAAATTTCTTGTTGGCAGTATGCTCTTTCTCATTGGTTATCCCATTTCTAAGTTTCTCCGCACATTCGTTTCGTGTTTAGCATAAGGAGCCTCAGTTATTCTTGAATTTCTCTCATGCTCATTTATTTTCGTACTAAAATTTGTTTTTTTAACTTCTTCCGCACCTCTTTTTTATAATCCTTAAAATTTTACTCCTTTGTTTCTACTTTCCTTCCAGTGTGTTACCCTGCATTAATGACGCTCTACATTATATCTTTGTCCGATTCTTCTTTGAACATCTCTCTTTCTACTGATCGGGTTCTTTATTTACGTTGAACACACACATGCACACACACACGATTCTGAATTGCTGGGGCCTTCATTTTGTGATGTACTTTTGAACAAACAGCGCAGGAAGCAAGCGGTCCATTCTCTGCTTCACGCTTCACGTGCTCGTGCACGGAGCGCATGCAGTTCTGCCACAGTGTGCGTGTTACCCTTGCATGTTCATGTAGAGGAAGTGTACATACCGCCCTCTCAGGTGAAAGTTATCTAATCGATCATGGCTACGCATTCACGTTGTATGCAGTTTGTTGCTAGCCTATAAGAGAATACTGTTCACCAGTAAAGGGGTTGTTAGTCACGGTGAGTTTCCTTCACCAGCAACCAAGTGTTTTTCTATTGGCTCGAGCGATATTTGTGTTACGGTGACTGGAACTGCGTCTCGGGCCGTCTCAGCTCGGTGGCTGGAGGATTAGCAAGGAACTTGTCAGCAATTGGTCAGGAAGTTCACGTACTTACCCTGGTAGGCTATATCTCACGGAGGAAGTGGGCCAAATACGGAGGAAGTGGGCCAAATACGGAGGAAGAGGGCCAAATATGGAGGAAGTAGGCCAAATATGGAGGAAGAGGGCGAAATACGGAGGAAGTGAGCCAAATACGGAGGAAGTGGGCCGGATACAGAGGATGTGGGCAAAATATGGGAGATGTGTGCAAAACACGGAGGATTTAGCAGAATACGGAGGATGTTGCAAAATACGTAAAATGCAGTAAAATACGGAGGATTCAGTACAATGCGTATGATGTAGCCAAAACGCGGAGGATATTGCCAACTACGGATGATGTAACAAAATAATTAACGAGTGAGGTGTTAAAAAATCAAATGAAATGAGTTTCCAATCAAAAATTAAAGTAATTCATCGGTGAGGGAAAACGAAGGTAAAATTTTACATTTTACTTGCAGCATAAGGAATTATGGTATCGGCTTCGTTTATGCTGAATGTGGCTCGGCGAGAAAATTGTAAATGGAAATATTTTCGTTTTGTAAACACTGAACATTGGGAAATTTTTCTTCCTTGAAGGAAAATTTCCTTCTGTTAGGAGTAAAATATGTTCAACATTGTAGGTTTTTTTCTACAAAGTAATTAAAGGGAAATTTTTAAAATCCTTTCTTGCAATCGTCGGAGAGTGGGTTTCATAAGATAAGGGAGACATTAATTATCATGTTTCTCTTCTATGCTAAATTCTACGGAGTCCAATATTTTCCGTTTCGTATTAGGTTCAGCTTATTTAAATGCATTTTTTCATTTCATTATAGAGAAGAATCCTGAGTATTAAAGAGTTCAAGTATTTTTCTACTGAAAATACCCGGGAAGTTTTTCGGAGACTGAAATGGTCATACCCGCAAACATATTTTAGTTTTACTGAAATCTTCTCCCAGTTACAGTTTTAGACAGCACAAAAAGGTTCAAGTTCTTTTTAATTCATTAACGTTGCATGAACTTATTTCCGCATCCCAGGACTTTATCTACTGTACTTCGTCCCTTCGAGGTACGATGGGGCAAATATGTATTCATAACGAACTAAATAATGTACTTTTTTGCTAATAAACGTATTTCGGAAAACTTTAAAGATTTGTAAGTTCTACATCAGAAAGGGCAGGATGAAACGCATGAAGTGATGTTTAGTGAACAAGAATTTATTTGAAAATTTTCAAACAACAACGAAAATAGAAAAACACGGTGTCAAACACGTATTGGTAACGAAGTTTTAAAATACTCGAGTGACTAAATTCAGTACCACCAGCATGCTAAAAATGAACGAAATTCAGTTCTTCCGTTGTCTAGTATATTCCAAAACACTCTACGTAATCTAAAAGGGTACATTGACCGGTTTGGTTTTCAGTGAGGTAAGGGACTCTGCCCAAGTAATAAGTCTGAGAATTCTCACGATGCCAAAATCCAAAGAACAGAGTATTCAAGTGAGGAGTATGACTATGAAGGAACACATGGCTGGCGTCGTTAACTGGAAAATTTCCAGGAAATCCTCTATTAGCACTCTACAGGCCATTAAAAAGAATTGGAAATCTTATGGGATTGTGGTCAATAAAGCAAAATCGGGTGCTTCAAGTAAACTATCTCAACGAGATCGCTCTAAAATTAGCGCAATGGGCAAGAAAGACCCTCAGCTATCTCGCTGAGAATTAGCAGACCATTTGTCGTCAGCAGGGGTGAACGCATTTAAGCAAACCATTAGCAATGTTCTGCGTAACGAAAACCTGAAGAAACGCGCTACTCGAAAAGTCCCACTACTGAAAAAAGAGCTTCTTGTATCTCAATTGCATTACGCAAATGTTCTTATAAACGAAGGAGATAACTATTTTGGTAATACTGTACGGTCAGATGAGAGAAAAATTAACCTGTTCGGCAATAATTACAATGGGATTTTTTGGCGAAAACCGAAGACTTCTACGCAACGACGGAACTACCGGCCCATAGTGGAGCATGGAGGTGACAGCATCAAGTTATGGGGTTATTTTCCTTCTGCAGGCCCAGGACGACTCCGTGTCATTAATGCAACCATGAATTCGACCAATTACTGCGAAATTTTGTCGGAATATTTGAAACTCTCTGTTCAGATACTCGGGTTGAAAAGAACTAAATGAGTGTTTCAACAAAGTAGCGACCCTAAGCACAAGTCGAAATACACTTCAGAGTGGCCTCGAAGTAAGAGGGTGAGGGTTTTAGACCGGCCTTCTCAATTACAAGATCTTAATCTAGTTGAATATGTTCGGAATCAGTTGAAGATTCAAGTTGGAATGAGGAAGTCATAAAATTTGGCTGAATTGGAACAATTCTGCCTTAGAGAAGAGGAGAAAATACCTCGGGACTTAAGCAAAGCCCTCATGTCTTCCTTCATACAAGCATCCCTAGCAAGCGGCTGTTGCTAATGAGGGCTATGCAACCAAGTATTATTATAGTTGAATGTTGTGTCACAAATGCTTATTTGTCCCCCACTACTGTTTTCTTATTTTAGTTATTATTTGAACATCTTCAAATAAATTCTTGCTTACGAAACATCACTTAAAGTGCCTTATATTGCCCTTTCTTATGTAGGACTCACAATTCTCCAAAATTTTCCAAAATATGTTTAATAGCGAAAAATGTAAATTATTTGGTACGTTAGGAATACTTATTTGACCCATTGCAGGTATCTACGTACAAAAGTAGACAGAATATCTAAACATCCCATTTCAAATCATGGATTTTTAACATCATGGCTATACGATCTAGGTACAGTTTCTTGCTGCTGCTTCTTCGAGTGCCCAAAGCCTCGTCATCATGAGACGAAATGAAATGCAACATCGTCTTCTTTGAATAATTCGAAATTTGATTGCGTTAACGTATGACTACGATGTAAAATATTCCAAAAATTGATATTCTAAAACTCGTTTTTTATTCACATAACTTATTTAGACTGCTATTAATCCATGAAGGCCAGATAAATTCATTTATTTATCCACACTTAACTTATTATGACTACGCTTAAGATTTGCTCGGTAATCACCTAATTCGAATGATCTCCTTTAGCATGGAGCGAAAACGGAGCGAAAACTTTGGCACGGACCGTTGGCTCAAGGCCGACTACTCCTGAAGGCAGTTTGATCTTGTCCGTTACTTTTCTTTTGGGGACTTCGTGGATTTGCTTGCCCTAAAAACTCTGCTTTCTAAGCACCGACTGATGAGTTAATGAAACCAATCTTCGAAGGTGATTGTCATAGAGAAACGGCAGTGTCGGCTGAGTTACTCGTAAAAATAATTCACTATTATTAAGAAAATTTGTCGCGCAGAATTGTCATTTTAATGAAACTCGCTTTGAGGATCATAAAGA
This sequence comes from Orchestia grillus, assembly GCA_014899125.1. Lineage (NCBI taxonomy): Eukaryota > Metazoa > Arthropoda > Malacostraca > Amphipoda > Talitridae > Orchestia > Orchestia grillus. The sequence goes on along the minus strand of VOMN01023499.1, from coordinate 18,664 downwards.
CAGGGGAAGAGGAACCAATGAAATAACTTAAGGCATGCATTTTAGTGCCTCATCACGGTAAGAAATTTTTTGTGAGCTCATTCAGTATTTGATTTAAAACCAGAAATTTGAATTCATTTAATCATCAAAGTAACGTTTTGCTTCTATTTTTGTTTTTACTCGTCGATGCACTTGCTAACAAAAATGTTGCACTTTAGTTTCACTTGATAAATTTCACACACTAGACGTCGCGGCCAAGCCAGTGGTCGGTCGTGCGACACACTTTATTCAAGACGCTGCTGATCGCTAGAGAAGTTTCTAGTTTATTTCTACGGGAGACTTTTAGTACTTGAGCTGCAATTACTGGAGAAGTCTTGGGACTTTCATAGAGCCACAAATCCGCAGACCTTCTTTCTAGCTCATGGCATGTGGAGGCAGACGCCTCTAATGAGCCCGGCCGGTCGTGCTCCGGCGGTCGTGCCTGCCACAGATGTTGCGGACGTGAAACAGTTGTGCGGCGGCAGTGTTTTGTGCCGCACTCAGTAGGCTCGGCGAGGCAAACACTGCCTTCATCTGCGGTAGCAAGCTTTGTGATGGTGAATTCACATAGCGATTGGATGGTACGCATGCACCTAAATAGGCATGTAAAATGTTCGGACAGAATATTCGATAGATATAAATTGAGACTTATTAATTGACTGAGACGTCTCTGGCAATAGGGTAACGCCTTTTCAAGTGTGCAATTCGTCATTAACGATAGAGATTGACATTTTGATGGCCCAAAATTCGTAACAATTTTATTTTATTTTGTGGTAATGCTCCAATGTAGTTAATATGGTAAATATTTGCAGCCTCACAAAGCTAAGTGAAAATATGGTCTAAGGAAAGGATGAACAATGTATTCCTTAATCATTCAATAGTTTAAATATCCATTACATCTTCAGGTATTCAAGTAACATGAGTTCTGTACTGATTTCTTACAGGGAAATTTTCTGTAAATGAAGAGGTATGTAGGTATGGTTACCGTTTGATTTTTAAATATATTGAAAGTCGTTGCTTCATAGACTTACACCACATTCCTCACTTCAATTAATGGATGTTAAACGGGTAGGACAACAAGAAAACGACTTCAAAATTTCATCGACTAATGTTTAAGAAGTACAATCGCTGGAAACGTTAGTCTGTAAGGTTGGGTTGAATTCGAGTCTATTCAAATCGGTTTTGTGTTGGTACACTTTCACTCTACCATCTCATTTACAGGTTCATCCACCAATGTGAATTATTTTGTCTACCCATTCCTATTCAGTTCTTTTAAGACTGATGTAAGCGGTCGTGATAAATAGTAAGCTCTCGAAGAACATGACTTCGGATGTCCTTCCAGTTCAAGCCTGCAAGGTCTGCGGCTCATCAAGCTTTTTAGTCGAAATTATGAGTGTGACGACAGCGTCCTTTGCGATCAGCGTTCGCTGTGACAGTAAAGGTCATTGACCTCCATAAGATAGCGGCAAAAATTTATGGGACATCCTACCAGTTATTTCTTCAATTGAAGTCACATTGTAATGCGACCATTTTTTAGGCTTCATATGAATTTGGTAAGCATTTGTTCTTTCTGTCGTGTGTGACCTATCATCTCTGACGCTTATCCTAACCGAATAAGAGACGTATCCTAACCGAATAAGAGACGTATCCTAACCGAATAAGAGACGTATCCTAACCGAATAAGAGACG
>VOMN01023499.1:0-16940 GCA_014899125.1 Orchestia grillus | reverse complement strand
TAACCGAATAAGGGACGTATCCTAACCGAATAAGGGACGTATCCTAACCGAATAAGGGACTCCATGGATATTCATCAAATTATCCCATGAGCTTGAGTGCATTTTCCATTTTGCTGAATTTGCAGTTCAATTGGTGAGAATTTGTCCGTACTAAGAGAAATGGTCGCTTCAATTTATGCATCTTAGGTGCATAATCACATTTTTTCGCGGTAATGATAATCATGCAGGTTACCTCTAATATATGCGTTGCTTTTGTGCTAAATTGCAATTTTGGTTTCATAATGTTTTGACTAAAAATTTTAAATTCAGTCAATAAAACTGTCATTGAAGAAATATAAAGTACAAACTTTCGTGGCGGGACGAGCTGCTGCAAGTATTCACTTGAAAGTAGCTAGTTTTATACGATCAATGAGATATAATTACGCACTTGTGTATATATCTTATTCAACATTGAATACTTATTCAGACTGTCACTTCATTTATGGACGCGGGGGACTAACGAAGCTGTGTATAACTTGAAGTTTCTTAGAAAGATATACTTTCTCCGAATAATTAAATATGCTAATAAAATATTCTCCATCTCACTCCAAATTTTTACTAGAAGAAAAATTTCTCTTTGAATAATTCTCAAAGATATCCATTTCGGAAATTTTTTAATCAAAATTTTATAAATAGTATATGCATACCAATTTTTTATATATGAACGTAGTTGATGAGCAAGTGTCCTAGAGAGGAGTGGAAACAGTGTTTCCACGGTTTTGCATTAGTCAGTGGATCGTTTAATTATTTTAATCAAACCTCGATCGAATGTGCTCTGCAGTCGAAAATTATTCTCCTAGAAGATGGGGCATAAGATCATACAATATTTTCATGTGTGCTCCGCAGTACGCCAGACTTGGTAGCACAAAACATCTCGATGCTAGGTGCAACCTCTTGGAGTTCGGACGCAGGTCATCTGTTTCTGTCCTGCATCCATTTGGGTTCGCATTATGCTGCATCTAGGTGTATGAGATAGTACATCTGGGTGTATGAGGTTAAACATCTGGAAATGCACCACAGTGCATTTGGGTGTACAAGACTATGCATCTGGCTGCACTACAAAATATTACGCATCTGGGTGCATAATAGTACGCATCCAGGTGCATAGTATATCTCGATTCAGCCCGTAAATGTGTCGTCAAATTGTGAAAATTTACACAAGTGCATAATTTGAGGTATCTTTTGTGTACCCAATTTAGGAGCAGGGAAAGTGCATCCTGGTGTATAATTTCACTCCCGTATTTCCCTCAGAGCGAGATAACGCCAGATTTTTCTTCAAGCAATTTACAGAAAATTGTTGAACAATTCGTGTAGCCACATTTTATTTTTCCATTTTGGCAGGCGTTGGGTGAGGAAAGTGTTATTTTGACTAGTGAGCTGTGAAAACAATTAACACTTCAAACCAACGCTAGTGACTGCTCCAATTTGGGGTCCCTCGAAACCCTCATTGGGCTTCTTTTATTGCAGTCCAGCGACTGAGCGTGCTAACGTGATCGGCACGAAAAATTACGGGTTGATTTGTATGAGGTTATGAGATGATACTCATTTTGAATGCCCGTGATCTTTTCAACCCCTTCCCATAGCACACAATACGGTTTGTTCAGATTTTCCCGTTATTGTGCTTTGATTTCTACCTTTAATATATTTTTTGCAGTACTAATGCAAAAGCGGAAAGCAAATGCAGAAAATACTTTTCCCTAGGGGTTTTTCTTGAAAGGATTAGTAAATTCTTGGCATTAACAAGTGGCACCAATGTTTGTGCTCCCTTTCATTTCTGTCGCTATTTACGCTGAACGGAGTGCATTGGCCGGAAAAAATGCGTTTTTTTACGACTTCACCGTTCGTATCACGGCTACGGTGCTTTCTGATATGAGATCTGAGATCTGATATGAGCTTGGTAGGTCACGGGCGTGTGCTGCTCAGTGTTATGTGACCCGACTGATGTAAAACACTTCCACGTAAACCTTCTCGTAAAATCAATCTATAACATGCTTGCGCCGTATACATTAATATAACGTGTTAGATATATGTAATTCCTCGGAAAAGTTTCTAAATCTCGAGTGCAAATGCCGTACGTTGTTGGAGAAATAATTCGCACGCTAGGTTTATTCAAGCATGCAGCGCCTTATTTTTGAAATACGTGAGATTGATGGCGAACGATTGCGTAAATCTAGATTCGCGCGAAGGAAGTATATATGCTGAATATATTTACATACCTACTAGCACAAGAGTCCAGGGGAAAATTATGAGATTTGCTATATTTATGCTAGAATAGAATGATATTTTCTCAGTGTAACATGTAGTGGGTCCCAAATGTTCATCTTCTCTTTAGAAATCAACTATTCATAAACTATGTTAACCAACGAACAGTGAAAGAATATCTTATAAAATAAAAAAATGTTCGTTCTTTGGATCACATTAGTTTGTTACTGTACGATATTCAGTATCCTATTTGCGACAGTGTTCCTACAGTAGTATTTCTGGAAATAAAGAAAACCCAGGTTCCTTTTTTAAGGATGATTGAAAAACTTCTTCTGGGATAAGTTTAATTTTCTAGGCTTTCAAGTAGTTTTACACAACTCGTTTTCAAGGGAACGAAATTACAACATTTGTGAGAGATATGGGCGAAGCGGGTATTTTACAGGAGTATTCTCTCCTAAAATACCCATTAGGGAGACTGAGAGACCAACCGCGCAAGCAACCAAACGGTCCTGTGACGCTGGGTGCTGTCGCTGCCTGGCTGCTGCCTCCTGATTTGAATCTCTTATGTTAACAAAGTTTGCCTTCGCCTTTGCATTCGTTCTCGGGCTTATTACATTTTCCATGGGCGTTCCCATTTCTTTGCTGAATGCAATGCATTTTTTAAAATTCCACCTAAAGAATATACCAGAAAAAGTATGGGGAATAATAACTCCTTCTCATTGACAACTGTCACAGCCGTAGTATGAATACAGCAATAATTCAATGATAATTAGAATTTGTCGTGAGTTTAACGAGAAAATAATGTAAAGGCTGTAATAGTGTTTACGTAGGTGAAACTCAAAGATAAATTTCGGATAGAGTGAATGAACACGCAATAAACATTACAGAGTATTTTCAAGCGTCTTTGGTAGAAAGTCATGTAGACCAAAATAATCACTACTCCATTTTGATCAACCAAAAATCTTTAGTATTGCCAAAGTGACCAAGACCTGACTATTTTTTAGAACCACTCCATTCATTTTGTCTCTAAAATTCAATTAACTGACGCACTCTATTCCTAGACATTATCCAAGAAATTAGAATAGGATTGTACTTAAATTTTTCTGTTTTTGTAAATAGGATACGGCTTTCAGGTTGATAGGCCCGGCGTTTCACACTTTCATTCCCCTGATGAGTCGTGCTCAAGTGCTGCAGCCTTGGTATGAATAAATTTCAATTCAGAAGAATGTCTTAAATGCTACCTTTGGTTTTTCAGCATAATGCTGCAATAACACGCTTAAAAAACTTCACCGAGTAATATACATCGCTAAATGACGTGGCCTACATAGGAAGCCAAGTATTTGTATTCACATACCCGAAATTATTTTTGTTAATATTATAATCTCAATTTTAACGATGTTGGCCCTTGATCGAGGTGAGTAACCGTTACTGCGACGGAAGTCATAATCAATTCATCAAGTTATAATTTTATGTTCCATTGAGCGCAGGGCTTGTATCGAGCCCGTACATCGTTTTGCAATGCCAAGGTACGAGCAACGGTCGAACGCAAGCTTACGAATTCCATCGTTGCACAACGGTGACGTGAGGCGGCCGTTGGCTGTGCCCCTCGGCTCATGCCCAGCGAGTGTGTATGCATAGAACGTAGACGCCCTGAGGCTCGTAAAAATTGTTTTTAGAGTATTTTCATTTTGGCCTTCGCGTTGATGCAGAGGCGTGTTGTGAAAACTGAGTTGTTCTTATTTAAAAAATATTATTTTTTGTTTAAGTTTTTTAAATTATGAGGAATATCCAAAATATTTCATCTTCCTAAGTTTGAAGTCTGCCTATAAGTGCGAGCGAAGCTTTAGGTATGATGCTATACTTTTGATGTTTTAGAATTGTTGTAACAGTAGTAGTAGTGCAAGTTAATACAAACTTTCATAAGTTCTCGTCTTAGAAGATATAACGTTGCTTTGTGTACGTCTTAGTCTTTATAACTATTGATGGTTCTAATAATATTTGTGGCATCACTATAATTTTTGTGCTAAAATGAGCTTTTGCTTTAATTTATGCGCATCCAGGTCAGTCCATAATCAATTAATTTTGAAAATTCAAATAACTTGCCAGAGTGGATGTGGAACAGTTTTTTAAATTCATTACGTAAAATCGAGGTACATTGCTTTTCTGGCGACTTCAACAGAGAAGTAAAAAAATTCACGCAAGAGTTTCAAGAAATTTAATGAGATTGCTTTCATGTTCAAATTGGAGTTATGCAGAGTCTTACGAAAGTTCTCGACAATGTCTGATCTCAATCATGCTCAAATTACCAGTTGTGGATATAGACAAGTCAGTTTCCATTCCAACGTCAAGGTGAAGAGAACTGACTTTTTGCTTTTACCAAAGTGACAATTTAGTTTCTTCCTCTGGTACATGTAATTTGAAAAAACTCATTCTAAGCCAAACTTTCCAAAAAGTCAGCTGTTTGGAAATTTTGTTTCTTAAATTGTTTCTGTTGCTTACTGTGAGATTTAACGTCCAGTTATGTTGAACTATTTTCATTCAACCGCCTCTGATTTTAATAAAGCTTATGTTTGAATTAAATTGCAAGTAACACTATGTAACACTCTTTGTTCCTGGCAATTCAATCTTATTTTCTGTCTTTTCTTAGAAAACCATAAGAAAATGCCCATTTTTCCAGTGAAACTTGACTTTTGTAGCGTACTTCCAACATATTTATTACTGGCATAATACTGAAGAAAGGAAAGTACTTATTAGGCTGACGATAGAAATAAGGATCTAGCATTAAATTTTGTTTAATTTTTATTTCGTTTAAAAAAATTAGACATTATAGTTTCAACCCAGGAACTAGACACTAGGGAATTTCATTTAAAATTTATTCTCTGATTTTACCCATAATTTATGTAATAACAGCGCGTCATTTTTTGTCTAACAGCACTGGTTCTAACTTGAAAATTAAATTGTTTTTATAGTTTGAAAATTTAAAATCAGCCCTATGCTCGATGAATCGTTAGCAGTTTCACTCATTCACGAGTATTTATTGCCGTGGCCAAATATTTGCCTATATTAATCCGCTTGACAATTTTTTTTTGTAACTTTGACTGCTAATTGGGGCCAAATGACGCGGTTGATTACAGACGAGTAGCGAAAACGGAATGCTCTAAAATTCACGTGTGTTTTGATGCTTTCGTACCATAAATTCAAACCTGTTCTTCAGTCCAGGGCGTCAGAATATTGCACTCGAGATAAGCTCCACAGAATAATCCCTCCACCATGTCAAACATTTCAGGTCGACGCTCTATGGAACGTCGGAACCCTGATAATGAGAATGTAACTCTGCTCGTGAGGGCGTCGTGTCGGGCCCCCCTCGCTGGTGCACAACAAACGTTTGACAGCATAGCTAACACAGGCCACATTACTGTCACCCAACATTCTAGTGCACTTGATTGCAGGGTATTCATGGTCTCTTACTGTTTTACAAATCACTTACGAAGGCAGCTGACAGGATAAGACGTGTTCATTTGATATGTTTCATCGTATATTGTAGATATCATGGTTTTTAATCATTTCGAGTGAGTTAAGTTTGTGTATTTTATCAATTGGCTTTTTCATTAAGTTTTAGCACTGTAAACATAATTAATGAATACCGTGCATTGCTAGCTCATTTATCGCTCTAAATGAAAACACTGTTCGTTGTTTTTGGTATTTGTTTTACGGGGTATTTTTTATAGAATTTAGTTTTATGATATTTACTACACGATCATCAAAATTGTGCTCTTGAATTACATTTCTGGAAATTGGGAACGCTTTCTGAAGCAACGCATTATTAAAACATTGGTCTTTTTCTTCATGAATGAAAAACTCGGGGAGACTAAGGCAATGCAATGAATTTCATCATACCGAAGTGCATGTAGTAGGCGTGTGGAGACCAAACCTAAACTTATTTATGTATTGGTTTTGCTTTGTTTCCGCGTGATGGGCTATAATGTTCCAAGTTCAAGATTCGTTAGTCCTGGCTTGCAATTTCCAACAATTTTTAGCTCATCTTATAATAAATGATAAAAATTCTTCGGAAAGTTTAACAGTTTTTTGTCGTTCGCTAAGTAACTGGTTCACACATGTACCAATACTTTTTTGTTCCTTTAACGTAGTCACAAGCTCATGACTTCTTGTGAGCTGATTCGTGTTCTAATTTAATCAACGTGTGAAGGAAATAAAGGAAATTTTATTCAAGGTGCAATTGTGGCCCTAAGTTATTAAACGAAGTACTTGAACAGGCGACGTAGTTCTCAGAATTGCTCCCGAGCGTTATATTCATCCACCAACTTGTGATGGTGGGTGACATCGTACGAGATCGATCGTCCGAGGGATTATCGTACGGAGATGATTAGGTAATCCTGAAGTATTATAATTTTGAACAAATTTTGTTTTATTTTCCAAGCCTTTGTTTGAATTTATAGTCAGTTGAAACAATTCCAATTAGATAATGTTAAAAATTGAGAGTATCTAGACATGCTATATCAGGGTTAAAATGATGAGGTCTTACGTGATTAAATATATTGAGACTCTATAAGTAAATCGGGATTACAACTTTCGAGATCCTAAAACAGTATTGGAAAATCGACATTCTATGCCGTTCGTGCAAAGTCGCTTTGTTGTTTGCAGCCGGAATCGCATGGGGAGTTCGAACGAGCGGAATGACCGGTTGATGAATAGAGCCTTTTTATTTTGCTCTAATTCGCGTCTGGTAGCGACATTAAATCTGCGTAAATAGAACTAGGATATATATAACGCCAGGCGGCTTGCGTGCGAAACTGCTTGTATCAATACCTGTACTCGAGGCTTCGTTTTTCGCTGAAGTTATTTTTACAGTTTGAGGTGACGTCTTTTTATCAGAAGCTTGCAAGGGCGGCTTGTTTTTGCAGCCACGAGCCAAATGTCAGCACGTTAACAATTGCTTCTTTTTGAATGATTAAATAACTGAGTGAGATTAGCGCATGCTAATTCTGAAATGCACATATATAACAGTGGGATGATATGCATATATCATCCTACTGTAGACATTTTTTTTTTTGGGAGGATGACATTTTTAGCGACACCCAAAGCCAAAAATGATGAGTGTATTGTGCAATAATTCACAACACAGTAATAGAAATCACATAAAATTTCTGTAAGTCCCATGTACTTAATTTAGAGAAAATGACGTGTGCTACCTTACAACGTTCGTTTCATAGGTGAGCATACTAAATGAATCATGGCTGTCAACTCACCTTCGCATCTCCTTCTCGAAGTCTGTACACACTTGTCGTGGACACCTCAGCGTAACAAACGATCTTGAGCAACGGATTGGCTCGTGCTTTGTGTGCTCTTCCATGTCGCGCAGCCAAGCACTTCTGCGTCGCCTTCGTTTGAGTCAATAGCTGGATTCTGTAACAGTAGAGCCGTTATGGCGCACACTTTACGCTTCGAGTTAACCTAAGGCTGTTAAATGTTGCGACAACCGAGAGCGCTGGTGGTTGGATTCTCTGTATCGTGTTGATGCGGTTGTAACCTAGTGATACATACAACTGTATCTATTTTTATTGAGGTTTGCAAGCGCATTTGCCTGGATGGGTTATTTATGGTAATGCATGCCTGTTGATATGGAATGTGTCAGAAAATTTACCTACTTTTAGAGCGTGCTGCAACTTTTGCTATAGCTGCATCAACTGTACCCACTAAAATACTTTAATGAATCACGGACTCTAAAAACGAAAAGACTCTTGAAAGAGTTGCAAATTAGACACAATTTATACAAAGTTCGAGTTCAGTAGAATTTCTGGTTCTAGGGTGATAACTTCAGGGAAAAATTCGCCCGACATCTGCTGACATCTGCTTCTGTTTCAGGACCGCGTTGTGGTGAAGGGAGACACTCAGGGTCTGCGCTACTTCTGAGGAGATGAACTCGGCCTACAGTATGACGTCACGCCTCGAAGTCCTTCGCGCCACTCCCCCTGCGTCGTTTGTGGAGTTGACACCGGCGAAGATTCAAGCAGCAGTAATAATGGTTATATCATGTAGATCCGTCTGACAGGAAGCTATTCGGAAATATCCTTAACACTTGGGAGACTGCGGCACGAGAGCGTAAGATTTAGAAAACTGATATACATAGAACTCTTAGTGAGAATAGAGCTCTCATTGAGAATTCGTTTTAGAATATGACATAAGCCTTTGGAGCTACTGAGGATATTTTTACTCAGTTAGCCCTTAACTGAAGAGCTTACCGTGAAGGTTTTACGAAAATCATTCTTGTGTGATTATGGTAGATGGATTAAAGCATTTTAAAGACTTGTCAAACAAGATGCGTCAGGGAGTGATAGGGGTTTAATCATACTTCTAGAGAAAGACGTGAGCTTGGTTTTTGAGCTATCGGGTTCCCGCATTTCTTCCTCACGACATTAAATTTTTTTATTCCATGTCACAAATTATGGTTAACTTCAGAAAACTTGTTAAAATTCTGGTTATTTTCAAGCAATTTTATCTTAAAAAACTAATGTCCTCCATCACGGAAGTCTAACGATGGAGGCCTTCTGCACAGTGAATTGGACTTGACTCTAACCCAGCCATGCCAGAATTTATTTCTCGCTGAAAACTAACCTTTTTGAGTTGCTTGGAGTTAGCGTATTGGAATCAATGTTGACATGAAAAGCATAAATGGGTAAACCGTAGCAAGTGCTTATTTCGATACATTTCTAACCAGATATTAAAAAAGGAATTTAGGCCAGTTCAAACATATACAATTTCAAAAATATCAATCACCAGCTTGGCGGATATCTTTGCTTCTCGGTATAATTGGACTAAGATAGAATCTGATGACATAGCTCATACTTTACTTATGACAAGGCTCTATGGCACGCACTCAATGTGCCTATAGTTATAGGAAAAAGTGAGTTCCCACTTGCATAGCCATGAAGACTAGTAGGGCCGGTGCTTGAACTTGATTTCTGTAGCACTAAGCAGAACAGGTGATTACATCATCACCTGGACAAGATGCTGGTCTGTTGCAGGCTTCACCCTCTGAATCAGGTGGTGCCCTTTTAACACTAGGGTGCAGGGGAACCTAACGTCAGGCGGACTCAGACACGACCAATCGGACCGCCGTTGAGCATCCTACCCACCAGGCTATCCAGGCCCCGTACACATAGTAGAACACAGTAGACTTAGGATACCTTGGAGATGTTTGGGCCTTCACGCCCGGGCTACACTGGGGTGCCACCGCTTTGTGTGCATGGTGTGCCTTCGCATATCCGCGAGCTGTTCAATGAAGTTCCCTCTGAAGTTTGAGAATTCACGAATTTTTAATTCATGAAAACTGAAACTGACAACGTGCTTTCTTTAGACCTTAGGTTGTGATTCACGAATTCATGATGTAAATAATGTGCAGGGCCAGAATTAAAATTCTGGTATGATTTGATCCCGGTGAACTATTATTCACGAAGGTTTCGTATCGTCCCAGATTTCTAATAGACTTGTAGCTACCATTGCTGTTCATGAACTGTATTCATTTCAGGCTTGAGTGGGAAGGTGTTATGTTCTTCTTAAAGTTTTCACTCATGCTGCATTCCAGTTAGAAGGGAGGAAGAGTGGTTAGAGCTGAGGTGAACACAGCTGCCATCTCGAGAGACGGAAGTCAAGTTCTTCTATTTTGGAAATGATGGGAGCTTCTTAATACCTTAAGGGATTTTTTTTGGGGAAATTGGATTCATCGTTAACGAAAAATCTTATTTCGAAATGTAAGAAATGTCGAGACTGTTTTCATAACGGTAATATTTGGTGCTTTCATGCATTACTTGAAAAGTGAATTTAAATTTTGTGGATTAAGACAGAGATTTAACAATGTAGATCATTAAACAACGTCATCTTTAAATTGACGTTAACACTTTGATTGCAATTCTCTACACAGGTAACATTTCGCGTCGTCAAAAATCTCTGTTGTGAATTTCAAAATGAAGGATTTTGTTAAAAGAAATTTGGTTATCCCATAAATTTTCTTTCTAATCTAATTTAGCATTTATGAGAAATGAACGCAATTTGCAAAAGAACTTAGAAATTTGTATTCATATGCGTTACTGCTTTGCCTAAGTGAGGTTAGGCGATCGCGTGTACCATACATGACGCACGATGAGGTCAAATTGTTGAAAAAATTGAATTATTTTTACAAAGAGCTTCTCTCTAAAATGTGCAAAAGCCTAGGCACTATTATTTAATGAAGATCCAATATTGTTTGTGAAATATTATTCCCAGCATAATATCCACGATTGCTAGGCACCCATATTTCGTACTTGGAATTGCGCGTTTAATATTAAGGGACACAGAAGATTCAAAATGCACCCCGATAAGGACAGGGCTCATCGATTCTTTGATATATTCCATGATACCTAAAATTCATACAACCTGTGTGACGATTTAAAAAGCACGACTAATTTTATATGTTGTAGAACATGTTAGAGCAGATAGGTTCCTACATGTCCTTGATATTTATTCGATAAATTTTCTCGGTAATATGCTGCTTGCTGTGTTAAAATTTTCAAATACATTTTTTTTGGTCGAATTATTCGTCCTAGTAACTCAAAACCTGTTTAACATGAAATTCTAACCGGGACAATGAATTTCAACATTTTTTATTGGATTCATGGAATATTATTACCAGAAACTCTTCTATCATGCGTTAAATTGAATTTTGTTCGGAATAGAATCATGCTTCAACTGCCTATAATATTTATACCGGAATTTTTCGTGATTCTAGTCCATGTGAAATCGTTTTCGAAATTGTTTGGTATTTTCTACAAAAACCTTCTTTTCCCTCGTAAAGTTGACGATTTCATCTCTAGAAAATCTCTCCTCCTTCTGTAGCATTAAAAATTACCTTCCGATAACTAGTGAATGTCCAAAGCTGACTAATCCACTTCTTAAACTCTTGGTATAGAAAATTTGGCTTTTCCTAAAAGGTCATTGACTGTTTTCCTCTAGCTGATCTAGTATACTTGGCAACATAACTGATTAAAATGAATTAATGAACAATCGTGAGGTCTCAACCTTCAAAATTACAAAATATCAATAATGCAGGGAACATTTTAACAGGATTGAAACACTAAGGCTAGAAGTTCCTTACAGGAGGTGTAGGAAAACCATAGACCACAGGGTCAGGAACGTTTACTATCGTAAGCTATGGTAACTGGTGTTCCCAGAGGGACATTGTTGGGTTACCTTGGCTGTAGTTCAGCCTTCCAGATTTCTATTTTTGTGCTCACTTGGCTACTTTTCATTTTCATACCTTTTTAGCTGATCATTCTTTATATTTTCTTCCCATTTATTCTTAACGTGCCGTTTTTGAGCGCAGGAGATCCTGTAGGGGAATGCACCTTGTGCCAACACTCCCGTTCTCTGAAGTCCTTAGTAAATGGTCCCTTCTCTTTCGGTGTGACGCGGTCCGAGTCCCTAAAGCTCTACAATCTATGATACTATTGTTTTTACTAGGCTGGACCTTTTATATCCTCGTGCGACTTGTATTGTTTCGCTAAAAAATCGTGGGATGAGCCTCCTACATAACCCTGTGGCTCTGCTAAAAAGTAAAATGTAAATTGGAAGCAAATAACTTCTTTAAGCCTTGCATGAAGGTAATTTTCTCGATAAAGTGAGGATTCAACCGTTCATAGTGCATCAGTTACTTCTATTCGTTTCTTTGATACACCATTTTTCATTTGCGCTTGATCTTATGGTATAAGTATAGACAATTCGAGGTTATGGGAGAGATTATCCTACCAAAACTGGCGGAGTAAGCTTGCCCGTGTGTGTTTTTCGATTCCGATTTGATGATTTACGTATATGACGGCTGTTTTAGTGGTCCCCTCTGCCAGAAATTGACGTGAAATATGTTCGCAAGGGGGTATGGAAAAGTGGGCTGACGGCCATACAGAAGCAACATATATTCGAACGCTTCATTCGAAGGGAGCGCTGCCTCACGCCTGCGAGCCTCAACCGTCCAACTATGGTCTGATTGTGGTGAAGGTTGGAATTTCATTAGGGTTTTGAAGGAGCCCTACTTTGTTGAGCTTGTTTTGCACCTGCTAGAATACACCAGTCTTACAGGCCAAATATATAACAAACAATGCGCGCGTGCATGATCTAGTTTGAGGAAAATTTACTTATGTTTCTCAACTGACACGGACTACCCGATTGCGATATCGCTACGCGCTGCTGGCTTGTCAATTGACTGTCATTGCAATTAAAAATTAACTAAACCTGATAAATAGCTGCACATGATTGCAATTGTCGTATTCCCAATATGAGAGCTTTATTTACGGACTAAAAGTTGTGAGCAAGTAATATGAATTATTATAAATTCGTGATGAATGTATCAAGTGGACACTACTTATTCATTATATATAAAAGACATTTCTATCGACGAAAAAACGCCCGCTTATCTTGTAGTAAACTTCTTCTTGTATTACTTCACGAGCTCTTCATTCACAATAAATGCCTGCTGCATTTTGCAAGCGTTTCATATACAGATCGCTGATCTTATACGGATTCGCTCAAATCTTCGACTGCGTCCCAGACTCATCTTCTGCGAATCTATTTGTTAATTAAGTTTGAACATTTTTGCGAATCGAAATTATTCCACACTCACGTTAATGATGCCAAGTTATGACCAGTTCTGGCATTATTGTCCAGTTAATGCCCAGTTCTGTATTTTGGAAGACTTTTTATTCCATTTGATGTGTACATCTGCAATGCAATATCTTTTGATTCCTAACATCTTTCATCACATAATATTGAATTTCTACTCAACTGTACGACCTATACCTGCTTTGTGTTGAGTAACTTCTGCTCTTAATTAATCCGTTTACTTACAAACATATCAGACTTCTATAACACGCAGTAAAACTAATGACTTGGATTATACTTCGCTACGGAACTGATGCAGGATTATTTGGGCTTCTCTACAGCAAGATGTTTAATTCTGTGCTATACAAACTCTTTATTGTTTAATTCTGTGCTATACCAATTCTTTATTGGATACGTAGACTGCGTTGTCGGAGGGTAAAGGAATAGTTTATTTCACCTTACTTCATAAATTTTCTACTTGATTTCTACAAGTCCAGGTGATGAAGGACAAACAATTAATTGTATGTATGTATTTAGATCGTGTACCAAATAATTTTAAGCTCTTTCATCATTTCGTTGACATGCAATGTATGAAAAGTTCAGAAAGCACCAGTTCATATTTCTATCATGCACAGCGTTTTAAATGAAGTAATACTGTACTTATCATTGTTTCTATGATATATATTTTAGTCCAATGTTTTTTCAATAAAAAATGTATCACGTTTTGCCTTTGTTTTTGATTTGCGTTCGAAATTTTCATTACATTGAAATCTCTCTTTATACAAGGGGGAGGAATACTTTACCGATTGCTCACACGGTTTATTTTTTATAAGCTCATAGGCTCTATGGATGTTCAGATTTTTATTTAAAGAGGTTAAAATACATCGAATGAAAGTTTGTGCTCATCAGAATCAATACCGTTTCAAATCTCCCGTCTAATGAAACTTAACAAACTTGTCAGACAAATATTTCATTGAATATTTCACGTAAGATTACAGATTAGAATATCACACACACTTTGAAAGGAAATTAGAGCACGTATTCAAGTGCATGATTCTTGCTTTTTTTTTTTAAACGACTGGAACGCATTGGCTCAAATACGTTGGGCGGCGTCGAGTTATTAGAAGACCTGCTTTGAAATACTGAAATCGTTTTTCTATCTCTAGTTGAGCTTTCTGAAGACTAAAATTACTACTTACGCGTCGAGTACCGAACACTGGGAAGCAGCTTTACGTAACACCTCGCGTACGAATCAGTTTACTTTTCGAGCGTGTCTCGCAGAAACGTAGGTAGAAAAATGCCAGTATACACACCTGAAAGACAATATTTGAAGGGCGTTTATTCGAGTCAATTGTGTGAACACCTCTCTTTATTCAACCGGATGCTGAAAATTATTCTTTAAATTTTATTCATAATAGTTTATATCTTTTTATGGGGTGATAAGGTGCTCCTTCTCTGAAAATAATGGTGGGAATAATATGTGGGCATCTAAAATGATAAGTAATAAAGGGATAGAAGCGCCTTATTATTTATAAACTTTTGAACCGGTAAATAGCATCCCATAACTACCCAATTTATCGTACACTTGTTCGATGTGGTCCGTAAAAGTTAGATCGCTTTCAAGTATTGCGCCTAAATATTTAAAATGAAATACCCACTCAAAAATGAGATGCCTCCTGGCATAGGGGAGGGATAAAGTCGCGAAGTATGTAACTTTGTTTTGCTTGTATGCGGAGTAAGTTTGTTTATGGTCAGATAAAAAAAGAACCCATATCAATTCTAACACGTTTTACCGTTGGGTTTTTAATGCCTTACAACTACTGGCGTGGTGAAGGATACTAGGTTTGAACTTCCTTTCCCAATGGAAGTACTTCCTAGTTACGAGAAAATGTCTCGCCTGAGCCGAGATTCGAACCCAGGTCCTCTCGGTTACGAGGCCATCACGCTAACCAATACGCCATTGAGCCAATATCAACTCATACTCTTAACAAAAACTTTCATTTTAGATCTTGTTTCGTCCATATTGCATGAAATAACAATAAACATATCTTCTTCTCCGAATAACGTAACCATTGCTTCACTTACAGTAACTATATCGTTGATAACACTAAAAATCATCCAAGTCACCAATATACGCGGGGTGCCTCAACTGCCAGTGTTAGACCTTCTTCTTTTTGTAAACATTTATTTGTTTATTTACAATAAATAAAATTAAATAAAGAAACCACAATAAATAAATAAATGTTTACAAAAAGAAGAAGGCCTAACACTGGCAGTTGAGGCACCGCGCGTGTATTGGTGACTTGCATGATTTTACTAGTTCCAGGTAAAGAACTGAGACTAACTATTAATGAGCTTATTCACAACACCTCTTGTTCCATAGTGTTCAAGTTGACAGAGTAAAATGCTCTTGTCATCAGAATCAAAGGCCTTCCGCTAATAAAAAGATAGATTGTAAAAGTTCTATGATGAAATGCTGATAAAAAGTCACTGACTAGGTTAACAATAGCGTGAGTCCGACTAGATTGGATTGTAGTTCTAGGTGTAATTTGGATCAAGGAGTAATTATTGCACCTAATACCAATTGGAGTGTACGAAATACGTGCTTAGTTTCTAAAACAAGTGACAACTGTTTGTGCAATTTTTTTTAAACAACTTGTTCGAAATGAGTAAAGTAGAAATCAGTCTATAATTAGTTACAACAGGAACGTCACCAAAATTAAAAATACGTACAACACGGGATATTTTGCAGGTTTTATGATAAGTGCTGCGGAATAAGCAGCGTTTAACAAATTGACTACGATTCTCCGCACGTAAAATTATATGCCGACAAGTATCTCAACTGTAAATTTAAAAATGAAATATTTTGGTTTCACAAATTTGGTTACTCTATTAATTTTTTTCTAATCAGAACTAGCTGATTCCATTGATGAACACAAATTTGACGAAAACTCAAAAATTTGTATTAACACATGATAGTGCTTTGGTTACATTAGGTTAGGTTAGAAGATCGCGTGTACCATATATGACCCACTTCGGAGGCAAAGTGTTGAAAATTTCAGTTATTACAGGGCTTAGAATATCTTGAACTAAAATAAAGTGACTCCTTTGTATTTCATCCCCGTTGTTCTTTTTGCCTGACTGCTGAAGTGATGACCTCTGTACATCACTGACATCGGTGGGACCGAGAAATCAATCCCCACAAAAATGAGGGACCGTCATTGAAATTTCTTTGGCAGCCGGGGCTAATCATTAACAACCTTTACAGAAAGAGTAGTTAAAGCTGTCTACCAATATACAAGTAGAAAGTATATATTTCTGGAACCTAGATCATAATGCAGAGTTTTTAATGGTACCACTTTTCCACTTATACAACTAAATAAAAATCGTTACCACTTGAAAATTTCTGGCGACACTGCATCCAATCTCGCCGATCATAGTCATAGAAAATATTGCGGAAGTATTAAATCTAAAATAATGACAGCATTGATAATTCATAACAAAATAAGAACAAGAACACTTTACTACAGCGCTTGAAGAGTTAGCGTAGGGCTTCGGGCATTGCAGTTAGAACCACGCCGACAGCCGTGGCCACTAAGGGGAATTCGTTCGAAAATGTAATTCTATGAACTTCACCCTACAGGGGTCATAGGATGGCAATGAGGTAGATTAGTTAGGTCTGTCTGTCGTGTTTCACCTGCCCACCCATCCCACGAGCCGGGAAGGGAGAATGAAAATGATAATAGTAGAGATCAGGCTGTTGAGTTGAGCAGGGAAGACCCAGCCCGGCATACGGCAAGACCAAGAAGAAGCATGAAGTTTGCACATTCTTCGTGACAAAATGTTGCAAATATGGCAATAAATGTGAAAACTGTCGCTACACGCACCCGAAGCTAGCTGAAAATTTATCAAATTCGACTATAAACTGAAACAAGGTTGCAACGGGTAAAAGTGTGAAATCTTCCACCCAACCCTGTGCTGGAGGGCAACGGATGGCCTCAACTGCACGAGGAAAAATGCAGATTCCTCCATCCTGCAAGGATCAAGACAACCGA
>VOMN01023491.1:0-21685 GCA_014899125.1 Orchestia grillus | reverse complement strand
TGTAAATTACTTGTGGTAAATAAATGTTTCTAAATGTTTCTAAAATGTCTCTAAATGAATGTAGACATTTCGCTTTAAGTACGAAGACATGAAGAAAGTTTTTCCTTGAAATATATTTATCACTTTTTAGGCACTTAAGCATCAGTCATTTAAGGACCCCATCGTAGCTCTTTGGTAGCGCACCCGTGAGCTTAGCAGGCCAACTCTGACGAGTGCATATCAGAAATTTTCGCACTGATTACGGTATGTGATTCCTCTACTAAGTGTTTCAAGTTTATTAATACAGTACACTCAAGCGCTTCAGATGGAACGATATTTCTGATAGGAGCATAAATTTGTTACTGAAAACGTTTGAACCTATCGGATAAACCCTTTGAAATGCTTGCACTTTAATAAGGAAATCTCTGTGTTGCAAGAAGTTCAACTATCGTATATTAGTTGAGTCACACGAGGTGCAGCAACTCATAACTGCCAACCAAAGCAACAATAGACAGTAAGGGCATACAACAGCTCCTGATATTTGAAATAGTTGTGAAATATTAGATTGATTCAATAACTTTCTCGTAATTTTTTTAAATGAACCTAATGAATTGCAATGTAAAGACTCGCATGTTAAAACAGAACACACCACATCCAAGTTGTTGTTAGTTCTGCACCATGTACATCATGCGCCTGTATTTTGCATGCACTTAAAATTAGGACACATAGCAGAACTTTGCCCGCGTATTGCATTGAATAGATTTCTCCTAACTTCTCACATACAAGCTAGAGCTGTTAAGAGTAGATTTCAAGAATTTTAAGCTAAATGTAAGGGTAAGTTGTTGACCGCTAGTATGCAAAGCGATGATTAATTATAGTGATGGGTAGATGCCACCAAGAAGAGAAGCTCGAGGATAAATCAAGTAAAATATAGAAGATTTTCAGCAGTTCCACCGTGGCTGTGAGCAAAAAAAGGTTAAGAAACGAAGCGTAAATTGGTTATTTTTCTTCACTGGCTTCTCGCACCCAAAGAAAAAGCATAATACAACGAAAATAAAACTTAGAGGAATGATAAAATTCGAGGAGCTAGAAAAAAGTTTCGCTGAGAGACACGAATATTTTTTCCAGAATATTAGTTGCAGAGCGCCGCTGCCAAAGTTAGACATGCATCGAGTTTTAATAAATTTCTGAGCCAGCCTGTGGGATCAGGTGAGGCTTCCTTGGCCACAGCTCATGAACGTGAATTGACACTCATGCTGAAAATATTTGCCGTCCAGTTATGACCAAAATTGTAAAATTTAATGTCGGCGCGGGCCGACAAGAACTGGTCAGCGCTGGTAGTGGTGCGTACAAGCGCTGATGACAGGGAAGCCTGAGTCGACAGTGATATACAAAGAATTGAGAAAAAATCTGGAAGTGTAGTACACTAAAATGGCATAGAAAAGAAGCCATGCATGCATAATTTTATATTGAGAAAGAGATCAATGGTGAATTGTGTTTGCACTTGGCACACAAATCACTTGTCAGATACATGCAAATCACCATTGCATCGCGAAAGCAATGCGTATTTTGAACTTTCAGGGTCCTAGAAAACGAAAAACGTCCAAGGTTGCAAGGAGTTCTTCCACAGATAGACAATGTCACGGTAACTCGTCCTCTGTAGAGAGAAAGTAGAAAAACGAAATTTTCTCAAAACTTGAGAGGCACCCCGGAGTAAAAGGAGAGCGAAGCTTTGATGAAGATCCGACGGAAGGGGGACACGAACTCTGTAAAACTTCGCAACTAAAGAAAAACTGGAGAAAATGCCATTAAAACAACTGGTATGTATAGCTAAATTTTGAGACCTTCCTGGATCAGTTATGAGATGAACAAGTGTACGAGAACAATCACGAACAGGATGACTGAAAGACATACGGGTATTTTGCAGTACAAATTTAATTAATGGAAATTGAAAAGTTAAGTTAATAAACGAACTTGGGTGTGAGTAGATATGTAGTAAAGTTCATGAGTAACTTTTATTACACACAACAATATACCAGTAATCAATATTCTAACTATCCCAAATAAGAGTTTCCCACTCTACTGCTGGTACGCAATGGGCTCACACCAGCGAGCCTAACTCCGTTATGACATGACCATGAGGAGCCACGCAGCGTCACTGTGGTAGAGGCCTACAGCCCTACAGCAACACAGTATTACAACTACACAAGCCGTGCTACAGTACCGTGTCACTGCTCCACCATGCTGTATCTGTACTGTGCTACAGGTGCACCATGTCACCGCTTCCCCATACTGAGTCTACGCCGTGCTACAGCCCCACAGTGCTGCATCTGTGTGGTATTGCAGTTGTACCACGATATATGTACTCATTTGGTGCTACAGCTCTGTTATGCTACATCTGTAACCTGCGACAGGCAACTGTATCAGGCTCCGGTTTCGCTGAGTTGCAGCAGTGCTGTGCTAAACTTCATCCGATTCGTTAAACATAGTTGTATTGTAGGTGCATGGAGGGCGTATTATGGTTTCAATTTTTTGTTATTACCACAATCGTACGATGCAATCACCACCATGATTCTGAAATTTTGGTATGCGTGGTCGAAAAATCATTCCACTTAGAGGCTGCGTGTGAATACATAATGTTTTCTTCGCATATGATGTCATCATGTGCGTATCTCATTCTCAGAATTCGGAGAACACATTTTCCACGGGATAATTGCAATATGAGTTTGTCTTCAATTTAAATTTCCAGTTAAATATGAGATATTCATCGTACAATTCTGGAAAAATGTTGTTAGTACGACGAATACTGAAACATGTTGAAGTTGTCATTTATCCAATTAAATGAAGGTCAATCTTGGATTTTGACTGGTGCACCGAACACGGTAGCACAGGTAATGACGTAGCGTGAAGAGAGATTTCATCAGCCACTTCAGTTATGAACTCCACAGTACCATACGGTTGAATACCGCCAAACGCTACTCGTGGATCTGTATGGAATGGGCATATTCAATGAGAATTTCAGGGCATCAATTTAACTGTAAATGCGAAAATGAAATTCCTAATTTTACAACGAGATCGGCTGATCAGGTGTTGGAAACGGAAAACACTCTCACAAGAGACTCCTATCACCTATAAAATAAGATTTAACAATATCCCGCGGGTCGTTCGATATATCTCGATAGACAATCCGTTAGCGTGTAGGGCACCGCATCAGTAAAATAAGCCTGTACAGTGCCAAGCGCCGGGACACAGCTAGGATGTGACGCTGCAGTGACACGGTTCCTACGATGCTGTAATTATACTCCCTGCAATGGGGGGACCTCCTGCAGGTGAATTTAACGTCGTTTATTACGCTAGAATGAAATCGTTGTTGATCAGAAATTTACTCACGTATTTTATCAAACCTAATAAGAACATTTTTGCAGGAACTATGCCCTACAAATTAGTCTATAAATTAAGCATGATGCAGACGAGGGTAGAAAGCGGACTCATGGTGAGATCTAGCAATGGGTGATGTGTCTCTGACTTTATAACAGAGATTTTTGTCCAGCGCGTCCACGCTGCAGTCCCACGTTGATGACAACTATTCCGACATTCAATCTTTTCCATCCTTTTTGTACGTAGAATTTTCACAATTTCATTTTATGTATCATAATACAGTTCAAAACAAATTTACACAAAACTGCAGCATCACAATCTGCTCTACCAATACCGTGCTATAACATCGCACCCTGCTACATCTATGCTTTGCTACAATTTGTCGCAAGCACGAGCGAAGTGGCCAGTCAGCAACACCAAGCTAGCACGAGCGAAGAGGTCAGTCAGCAACATTAAACTAGCACGAGCGAAATGGTTAGTCGGTAACACAAAGCTAGTACGAGCGAAGAAGTCAGTCAGCAACACCAAGCTAGCACGAGCGAAGTGGCCAGTCCGCAGCCCCAGGCTTCGCATAACTTGATGGGTTCCTCTACTTGCGGCGAGATTAACGAGCTCCGTGCGAACTTGTACGAGAGCATGAATTAATTGAAGGTTTTTTCAAAGTTGACAGAATTCAATTATCAAGTAAATAGTCCACGGGATTGCTTCCATGAACTTCAGACTGGCAGACAGTTAGGCAAATCACACCATTTATTCATGGCTGCTGCAGACGGAAGTTACAATAGACTTTCCTGGAGCTCTACGGATTAGTTCACGATTTGTCTTTGTTGGAGTCATTGAAAGAGGAAACAATAAAATTATTCAGACCAAATGGTTAATTAAAAAATATGTTCATTTATGAAACCCGAAATCCATCAGGTTCGGTTTTCACGAGATATCTGCCGCTACATTATAAAAAATTACCATACCCTCGGAGTCTATGCTCGAGGACTGGAAGAGTTTCCGAGATACTTCGTACAGTACTGCCTACAAACGAATGATGAGCTTGATCAGAAAATAAGGGGCATTACGACTCGCGGAACTCAACAACCAGCCTCTAACTCAATTTGTTGGTATGGCATTAGGTGGAAAATCGCCGATGAATCAGACGAGATCTCAGGGCCGGAGATGAATCGAGCAGTCCAGGTAAAAGACTCGTCAAAGTAAACCGATGAAAAACAGGTCGAGCGGAGCAAGAAATCGATGAAGCAGTCGGCCAGAAAATCCTCACCAGGAAGGAAAGGACTTTTCCCCGAGTGATTGTTAACGGAAAATATCAGATGGACTTTGCTTTTTAAGATTTTCGAAGTCGAAGCCCTAGCTTTTTTGAGTGCAAGACCAAGAGTTTGAATCTGTCATAAAATGCAAATGCGGCCATGAAGGAGAGCATGGGAAGAACAGAAAAAAGGATGGAGCCTTTTATGTAGCAACCGCTTTTTATGAGCCTACAAGACTGGCAATTTTATTCGCAGCCAAAAACTTGAAGGAAGACCTCAAATGATACTTCAAAGCTGCCCTAAAGCGGC
Organism: Orchestia grillus; assembly: GCA_014899125.1. Classification (NCBI taxonomy): domain Eukaryota; kingdom Metazoa; phylum Arthropoda; class Malacostraca; order Amphipoda; family Talitridae; genus Orchestia; species Orchestia grillus. Next base: position 16,763 of record VOMN01023491.1, on the reverse strand, counting down.
CAACACCAATGCCAGTCAGGCGCAAATCTTTTCAATGAATAATGAAAGCAAACTCGGGCCCAAAACTCGGCGTATTCAACTCGACCGTTTATTCCACTTTCATCCCGAAATAAAACTCGAGAACAAATCGACGTATGTTGTATACAATCGAAACGAATGTTCAAGGCAAAAACAACAAACTTTGACGAGTCTTGTTACAAACAGCTGATGTTTAAAGTGATATTTCCTGAGTTGATAACAAAAAGCACGTCGCAAAATGCAATAATGTACGCGAACGATGGACAGAAATGAAGATGTCCAAGATAAAGTTACTGGGCTGACTGCGTTGTTTGCTGTGAGAATTTGCGCGCTGATTTTTCTCCCGATTTCGATGAGTCATCAAAATGTTTTTATGTCTCAATCAAAAGGAGCAGAATAATTAAATAAGCCTTCCAGCTCTTGAACAAAAGATGAATTGCTTTGCTCAAGCTGCACATTTTGTGACAGGACGTTTAGAATTTCACCCGTCACAAAATCTCTCTCAAGCACGCGACGAAGAGTTTGCAACATTAAGTGCACTTGTAGAGTAGTTGAAGGAAAATCTTCGTCGGTGGTTATAGCACAATCATAATTTAATATAAATCACCAGGTGGAGGAATCAATGAAGATAAAGATACGACTCTTGAAGCGGAGAAAAACACAAACTCTGAAGTCATTCGAATATTTATTCAAACATACATGTTGATTTATGTTCGAATAGTCACTTGATGCGGCACTCATCACATCTCATTCAGAGGATGAATTATAAAAACATTTTAACATAAATTTTGACACAATGTAAAGTTCAAGCAAAATTACCATTTACCTATACGAGCGAAACCCAATGAAAAATATTGTTTCATTATCCAATTGTTGTAAGAAATATAATGACTTAATATGACCAACGATAAATCAGAAAATATTTCACGAATTAAAAATAGTAACAACCTTATGGGTGGTAAATATTGGGCATCAATTTTGTTTAAACAGAATTAAGACACCTAAGTAAATATTAGTCAGCTACTGAAATAAAAAATATTTCATACCCATTATGATAGCACAGGTTGAAACTCCCTACGGCACGAGCATACGAAACATCTTGGGCTTGATATTATTAGACGACAGTGATGTTTAAATAAAACCCCAACTTTTAGCTAAATCAACATGCATAAATTGATTCTCTACTTAACGGACGCTTCGACGAATAAACGCATCCTGAGACTATTTTGGCGCAGTGACTTTCAGTTCGAAGAGCAAAAACCAGACTAGATATAGTGACCGGCGTGAAAAAATTATACTCAGTGAACGTAAGATAGGAGAGCCCTGCGCATTCTTAAAGATACGCAAAAAAGAGACGTTCAGCTGAAAAATAGAATAGCAAATAAGCATCACGTCAAATGGAACCGGCTAATCCCGTTCTTTAAATGAAAAAACCGCTCGGAATTCATAGCACGGCTGTGATTGAGAGCCGTCGCGGGGCTGAGATGGGCGGCATCTACGGAATTGAGCCCTGGGCGCTGTAAGATTGCTCTCGAGAGCCAACTCGATTAAAGCTGGCGCTTCCATGAAGATTACGATTCAGGAAACCTAGCAGATTATCGTTGTTGTACTTGACTGTGACTTCTCTTTCAAAATCAACATAGCATTGAATTGCATCAACTAACATGTGACTATATACAGCACCCAATCCTCTCAAGCTCCTACACAGCAGGTATCAACAGGCCGTACATTTTACCCCCTGCAACAACGAGTAAGCCTGTTGTGATGACAGTATCTACAGGACAACTGTGAAGTAAACAGATATGATAATAGAAAGTAGTTTCACTGAATTAGGAGGTTATGTGATTACGACTAGATGGAAATTGGCAGCCTCTCTATCAAATTGTAATAGACGGCCCAGATGGAGCAGTTGATCGATAGTGCATGGCAGGTTCTACGCGGGATATGATTGTGAGAGAGCTATTGCGTATAAAATGATGTTGCGAGCCGCCAATAAGCTCAATAGTGGACCATCGATGAAATATCAGAGCTTCCTAATCATCTTCACAGGCAAATCCAGGATGCGTTGAGAAGGCGAGTGAGGTCGTTTATGCAAATTTGGATACATACTCTCACCAAATTATACTGTCACATACGCTTGGACGTAGATTGACTAACCGTGCAAATTTAAGCAGAAAAAAGTGAAAATTTCTATAGTATTATCTTATTAAACTAAAGGCTGATTAATCCATTAAGTTGAAATAGCTTAGGAATATGGAAACCTATACGCAGTCTTTCAATGCAACTTAAATTTTATACGATGCTTGAGTGAAATAAGAATTGAATCAAAATCAGTCTAATTAAGCTCTTCGTAAAAGAATGGTATGAGATAAAATAAAGATTCGAGTGCTTCATTTTTATCTGCATTCACAGAGCAAAATGGCTATAGTTGCTGTGGCGGACATCTTTAGAAATATTTTGTCAATAGATGAACCACAGAGAAAAGAACACAAAAACGGAAATGGTTCATCGACATAGTTAGAACAAAACTAATTACATAAGGGGACGCTCGAAAAGCACTCCTTTCAATGCAACTCTCACATGTTAACTTGGTTTCAGAATGAAACCAAGAATATATTCGTACAAGAGTTAGCGGTTTGATAATCTACAACCCATTTCAACATGAATGAGTTTTCAGAGCTGAAATATGTCTATTCTCCTAAACGGAATCATCAGAATGATTCACGCCCACGTGGTGCTCTAGTTATGAATCCTCGTGAGATGCCTCTTGACAGAAAGCTTTTCATTGGACAGTACCAGCTTCTAGAGCTCACAGCTCCCTGCAATGGCTTAAGTATATTCCTATCCCTCTCGAACTTGAGCCTTACACCAATGAGCACAGAACTGAACGGTATTCTTAATAGATAGGATTTTAATTCAGATATTAATTGCTTCATGAAGAATGATTGGAGGTACTACGATTTCATATGAACTTCCCACTATATTAGAAAATGTGCTGTCGGATATCCAAAATTAATCTACGGTTCTTACTCCCATGATTTAACTATCCCCCTACTATGTACATTCTTGCACCAAAAAACGGGCCTGAGTGACTTCCTTCGACAAAGCGGACACAAACAGCCGCGCTGCAACGGTCAGTCTTCTTATCTAGTGTTAAAATCACTCAAAATGATCAGCTTCATTTGAAGTTGGATACAAGGGGACCACTGAATATTGTCACTTGTGAAGCAAGAGGAATAGGGCACTTCATCTTACGAACCCTAGAAAACTTGCAAAAAAAGAGCCATTCTAAAAGACTAGGCTTGCTGAAAGTCACTGTAAGGAAACTGTTATTTATCCATTAGAGAAATAATTCACTTTGTAAACCGTTAAAACAACGATACCTTCTCTTTACGATCAGACCCCCAGTTTTTTACTCAATTAATCCATTAATAACATACAGTTTTGTACTTGAGAGAGGTAAAAGTACATCCAGATTCTAGATTACCGGTCGTTAAGATCAATAACAAATAATTGTATCACAAAAGTATTGAAACAAGAATTTTACTAACAGCTTGAAAAAATAAACTTGAAAATGCAAGGACTTACTGCCTATCCGCATTCGCTAGCAAGCGGAGATATAAGTCAGCAAAGAAGCCTTCTCTGCAAAGCTAGCCACAAACTTATGGCCAAAACCTCTGCAAGCAGGAGTGAGGGCTCAATTCCTGTAAAAAAGTGTCTTCTGCCACTCATGTGAAATTAAACTGAAAGACTCTCTGGAGACTCGGTAATGTCTCCGGCAGGCAACAACACAAATCGTCCTAGGTGTTATTTGAGCGTGCGAGTTCAACTTGGAATCACCACCAAATGAAAAAGTAAATACATAGAACTCGCAAGTAACGCTTTAGAAGAGATTAAAACCTCGGAAATTAATCCATACCTTACTCCGTGCACATACTCTTGAATGATATAGCTATATTTTTATTCACTGAATTTTTAAATTTTTCATAATGGATTACTGATAAAAACTTGTAACCTAAGCACAACCTCGAAGAAACAGCTACCGAAATTGATATGTAAATCAAAGGATTCAGTGTCAACAAGCTTAAAAATATCAAATAGATTGAGAAGTTATCAAGATACCACAAATCAATAAGAAAGTAACGAAATTAATAATAAAACAGAAAAGGATTACAATACAATATCTTTTACAATACAATAACGATGAATAAGACATCATAAACAATAGTATATTGAAACGCTTAGGAAAAACACATGAAAAAAACAGTAAAACATATTACTCCAAGTATTTTTTAGAGCATACTGGCATGAAGAGACTGTCAATGCCTGAACAGAGCCGTTAGTGGCTGACGCAAGTGAGCACCTGAGAAAGCACGACTTCAATTTAGGAAAGCGTCTGTGGAAACCTGCAGAAGCTTAGAAGCAGCTCAGAAGAGCCCCATAACGTAAGAATATTTCTGCTCAGACAAACCAGATGACAGGCAGCGGCCCTCAGGGGAAAAAGTTCGGAAAAATAGAAAAGGGAAACGGATTACCGTGCCAGTTAAGCAGGACTGCGTAAGGTTCGGGCTACAAGCGGTCACAAAAGTGGAATGCAGCAGAATGGTACAGCAGGCAGGAACAGCGGCAGGATGTAGAAGTTGGATATTGCAGCAGAATGCAGTAGTAGGATCTACAGGCAAAACAGCAGAGAAGATCAGCCTTCTAAGCCAGCTCAGCAAAAGGAGCTAATCCTAGCTCGGTCGATATCGCTGACAACGACGCACGGCATCCCAGGGTAACCGAGGAAGAACCACTGAATTCGTAACTAAAATATCTTTGAAGTAGATAGCCAACAACTGTGCAGGATATACAGAAAATAATCAAGATGCTCTAGAAGAAATCGATTATTCTGAGGAAAGTAACGTAGCTTTTCAAAACAGTTTTCAGAAAAAAACGAGGAGAACTTACACAAACAAGGCACTTCGGAAAACACAAAAGTTTCCTGAAGTGTCCTACATGCGAGTGATTATGAGAAGCTAAGAGTCAAAATGAAAATTTGAAGGGGAAATATTTGTCCTTTCAAGTTAGCACAGCCGGGACACGTATGGAGTAATCATATTTTAAAAGGAACTAGCGTATGTTGGCAGTCATGAAGCTATTCTTCGTTTAAATATACAGGTGCAACCATACAAGTGGATCAACACTTGTAAACTTCGCAGGTTTTTTGATGAATTTACATAAATTGAAGATAAGCAATTGTAATGAGAAGATTCAGGGCATCATGCGGTCACTTCTGACCCCCCCGCAAAGAACTGCATAATCTGATATGGTATCAACGGAAGAAATCATGTCATGGGGTCCAAAGAAAGAACAGAGAACTGTTTTTAGAACATTTCTCTGCCAGACTAAACATCTGTCCAATGTTTGTCCGGGAAAAGATCAAACACAGGAAACATTCTAGATGGAATTCTCACGGAGATGGGTGAGAGTTAAGTGACGTTGTATTTTGGAGAATCGCATTGGAAAGAATGTGGACGTCATTAACTGGCCTCCAGAACGCGGTTGAAAATTCCTCAGCAGCTGTAAAAGGAAACAAATGTACGGGTCGATGTTGGGGACTCGCCAGTAAGTAAAATTGTTACTCGCTTTGATAATTATGATACATTAAAATGCTTCCTACGGTTATCCCCTTGCGCTAATCGTGGATAGGTGACACTGAATGACTATGTTGCCCGTCAAAACGTCAGTAACGGTTTTAAGATGATGTTTGAAATTTGATGGTGATAATACGGTCCGTGTAAATAGAAATAATATGGTCTATGTAGATACAGTTTTTTACATTTGTAGCTCAGGATGTTCTACCATACTACTCGAAACGAACACATCGATTGAAACAATGGCTTAAAAAAGTAAAGAATAACTTTTAGAAGTCAATTGTGATGAAAATAATAACAATTAATCACTCGAGCCACCCGATTACTAAATGAGAATCTATGCTTGGAAAAGAAAACCAGAAGTATTTCTACATGCAGAACATTCCACCAAAGTGCAAAACATTGTTACCAATACGCGAACTTTTTCATCTGTCATTTTAGCAACATATTTTGGCCGAGACTTGACGGGAGATGCAGGAAAATTTTGCTTACAAAAAGACACGGTTGACTCTGTCAACCCCCTCGTCCTCTATTAGTTCTCACTCAGATTTCGAATGGAACATTAAAATGTAAGATAGTGACTATTCGTTATTAAGTCTGGCCAATAATTCCTTTGATCTTAGAATTTTTTAGAATCTCGTTTTATACACAAGCAAAAAGCGGACCATAATGACATGCAGAACGCGCATCCCCTTATCATTGTGGGATAACTCTTCTATAGCTTCTTCTTTTTTAGGTATGCTCTCGCGGTCATCAACTCCTCCTTCTTGTGAGTTTGATTTTTTTACCGTATTTTATTAGCCTCATTTGTAAGATTTAATTTTTATTTGAATACATTTTTAGATTTCCGTTTCATCATTATCAAAATTTTACTGGTAATGAGCTAGGGTCCGAAACGACCTGTTTAGAATTATTACAAGTATATCGTGATTTTGTTTGATATAGTGGTTTTTGCCCTAACATTTTTATCAAAAGGAGATACCTCAGCCTAAGCTTCACTGAAATGATAAGTATGTGTACCGCAATGCCTGTAAGCCTTCGGAAAGAAAAAGAAGTGACGTTTTCGTAATTAAGGCCAGAGACAAGCCGCAACGGTAACTTAAAACGAGGCAAAGAACACGCGAAACTATGCTACTACATCTCCTAATACATCTCATAACCAGCCCACATTTTAGATTGGAAGAAAACAAGCATGGGATGAATTTTGGCACAATATCAGGAAATAAGCTTACTAATCTGCTAAACACAAATTATCTGTAACAGCATATTATCACGCTGACGCGACTGAATAGAGTCCAAAACTTTGTGTTAACCACCTCTGACCCCATGTTTACGGTCAAAGGTTACGGATAGGAGAAGATATCGTTATATCATCGACCTAATACTTCCAATCCTTGATTAATACTAAAATGCAACGAAAACATTTCTAAAGTGCTCGCAGGAGAGCTTTGGATTAATAAACGCAGAACTCGAGAGCTGTAACTACGAGGAACTGACGTGGATGAAAACATTCAGGCGAGCCACATGATGGCAAAAGAAAATTTGAAAAACCTACTAATATTAAGACAATCCAGTGAAACTAGCCAATAACTTTCTTCGATTTTCACGAAAAGTGATAGGGTTGGAGAACAATTCGTGATAGTTATTTAAAAAAATCCACAAAAAAAGAAAAATGTTCCATAGTTTCGAAATAAAATTATTTTACTAAACGCGGAGCTGTGTTTACATTCCTAAATTTTATAGTTTGAAGTATTTTTAAACCAATAAAATGAAATTTTAGGCAGACGAAGTTGTCGAACGAAACCGTTCACTTTTTGCATTTATGACCTTGTGTTTAGCGACCAGACTAGGGAGGGGAAAATGGGGGGAGGCAGATTCTGAAGCTAAGGTTTTTGTAGTTTATTCTAAATATTCACTTGCGTATAGCAGCGAGAAAATTAACAATTTCGTAGTCAGAAAGAAGCTCTTGCCACTGAATTTCACCGAGTTATACATATATATTCACAAGCATCACGAACCTCAAACTACGACTCAAATGAACCGATATCTTATCAATGACTTTCAACGTAGACAAGTAAAACACTTAGAATCTTAGAACAGGCATTTCCAACGTACAGTGAAAGATACACTTATTCAACAAGTAGGGCAACAAAAATCTCTTGGTATCACGATCACGATCTTAGTATCACTCTTGGTAAATATGGAAAAAAGCAAGGGTCGAGATGATTTCACGGTTCCATAGCAGGAAGCTTTGACTGCAACTTGGAGAACTTTATATTAGCTACGATGAAGAGCTTGTCCGACTACTCCTGGAACTTATAGAGCAGCTCTGGCTCCATAAGCTTCGACTAGACGTAAACGGAATGAAAAGAATTCAGTATATGGCAACGGAAATGAAACCAGAACTTCGTAGCTTCAGCTACTACAGGTGCTTTCAATGACTTGCGCTCAGCTTCCTTGCATTAACGATGACCGCAAGATCAAGTAATCGAGACTTACAGATTTCATGATAACGTCAACGATTTTAGCCGGGAAGGATTTCCGACAGAGACGATAACGTACGTTCTATCAGTAACAGTCAGAAATTAATAATAAAACACTTCAAAATACCCCATGCCAACATGTCTTTTTGCTTAAAAATATTGAGAATCTAGAACCAGTTGTCAAAACACTTTTTATTTTGGCACCGTGAGCATAGTTGAAAATCCCTTGGTAAATGCTGGACAAGAAACCCGTTAGCATTCTGAGCTGGCAACTACCGGTCTGACAGAAACTCGAGAAAAAGAAATGGAAAACATTCAATATACATGTGTAGCTTACTCAGTTACGCCACAGTTTGTCTGTATGTCCAATCAGCTATACCCATACCCCTTGGTTGTACTGAAGTCGGACGCAGCTCCGCTTTATAGGAAAGACAAGAAAATTCAACAATTCTAATTCTGCTAGGTATGAAAGAAAAAGTACCATATCATAAAATCCAACACCAGCAAAACGGGCTCTTTCTTATGCTTATAAGGAGCGTAGTGATTACTGTGCGTGAAAATTGATGGATGCGAGTGTGACTGTTGCGCTTCAGTTTTCCAGTTTTTCCTTTTTTTTTACAAGGTGCAGGGGATATTCGAAGTAGTCGAAATGATGCTTTACTAACTGGTGGTAATAATGCTAGCAATTCTTCAACTTGCCTTACCCATCCTACTCCATATTTGGTTTCATGGGCGTAACTGATGTCAAACAAGATGGAACTTGGGTAGCAACGCAAATAAGACCAATTTAGTTCTCACTCGTACAGTCGACTTAGTTCACATTTCAATTTTGGTTTCCACTCAACAAACAAGGAACTTTTTTTTTCTACCTTTACTCTTTCTAGCTCAACATTATTTTGAACATGTAAATTAACCCTTAAAGTTCATAAATGAAAAATTTATAATACATCACATAAAGTATTCACGAAAACAAACTTATCTATAATCAAGTCAAGTCCATGAAGTCCAAGTGAAGTCGGCGTCTGCGGCACAATTCCAAAATGCCTGCAGAGTCGGAATTGTCGGATCAAGTGCTATACGTGCTTCTCCTGTACCGTGCGTAAGATTGCAATGAAAGCAATACCCAACGAAACGAGTCATAACTATTACGTCACAATTATTCAAAGGTTGCTTATCATTCATAAGACATCCGCTGCCGCTCACTCTAACACCTTTCTTGGCATTCTTAACAGTATCGACTTTCCTTGTGGTCACCATCTGCCTCTTGTACTAGAGCTGCTGTAGGAGCCTAACCTCGTTACCGACCTGCAGCCACTAACCGCGGCCTAGCAAATCTTGCTAGTCTTCTCCTAATATGGCGATTGAGCAAAATTACCCGATTGCGTAGAATTACTGAGATCCCTCTGGAAAGCCTATTTAGCGATTGCTCTTGGGATATACGGTAGTTATGAATCAACATTGAGCACAATTTCGAGGATTATGAGCCAATCATTTTCAAAAATATGTTTTCCATTTCCTGAGGTCAAATTCTTGCTCAGTTTTTATCCAAACTCATTACTAAATTTCAGGGAATGTACGCGACGACTCCATGAAAATTGCTGATATTTTCTCTCTTTTTTGAGTCAAACTAGAAGCATTTCCGAAAAATGTCGTAGTACACTAATGGTTAGAAAAATAACTGATTTACTTAAACGTTTTTATTCCATTGATACAAAAAACGCGATGAGAAAGATAGAATGAGACATCTGCAACGGATTCGTGCATTTATACTAAGATCAAAGGAAAATCTACAGTGCAGCTGAGCAGAATTTGAGATGCGCTGCTTCAAGCACAGCTCTCACTTGTTGCTGAGGAGGCGACCGAGGAACGTGCCATTTTCTTGGACTTTGCTAACAACAAAACATACCAGTTTCAAAATATAAGAAATTTAAATGAAGCGCAGAACTTCCCGCCTCAAATGGGCAAATGGGTGATCAAGACACACCAAAGAGAGCCAGCATTTCCAATGCACCCGAATTTATATGTTACTCAGAAGTTAATACATTCAGTTTTTGTTCAGAATTCTTCAATTAAAAAGGGTAGTTACTTTTATGTACAAAAATTCAACTGGATACAACTCGTAGATTTACGTAGAGCATGCGTCAATCGAGGTCAAACTCGAAAAATGGGGGATTGAAGTTGTTATACAGTCAAGAAAAGATAAGAAGAAATAATGACTATAGTAAAAAAATCTCACGATACAGATCAGAACATGCAAGGCTCCGAAGAGTAGCGCTGACAGTTATCAAAAATTGGCAATGTGAAGAAACAAGCATTTTGGGGGCCAAGACACAAGTTCTTCAATAAAGGAAAACTGAACCTGTAAACGTTCATGAAATTCTCATGGTTTCCTTACTGGTATAACAGATCAAATGTGTTGGTACAGGGATGCCTTAACCCTATTAAGATAATTGTTATGAATTTTTTACGCTTCATTTAATATTGTTTAATCTTAAATACAAACTTTTAAAACAAAAGGCTCGCTAAGATCCGGTCCGCATTCTCGGACAAAAGACGGAAAGGGAGGGGCACCGTGCTCCTAACGGCGGATCAACCTCAGAACTAACTCCGAAGAAATCCCAACCTTATGATTATAATTTGTAGATAACTTTCTACAAATTATCCCTGATAGGCCTCCCTTGGCTCACTATCATCAAACGGCAGAGGGAAGCTGTCTCATTCAAAATCTCGCGGATATGCGAAGGCATACCATGCAAACAAAGCGGGGGCACCCCAGTGTGGGCCGGGCGTGAAGGCCCAAACATCTCTGAAGTATCTGAGGTAAAGTAAGGTATAGAAAGAAAAGTACAGTTTGAGCCATGTTTTTAAAAAGCAGGACCACTTGAATTAATTTGAAAAAACAATGCTTTATCGCGGTAAAAGTTTTAGTTAATGATCGATAGCAGACAGGCATCGATTTTTTTAAGCTCAACGAAGAGTGAAACGCAAATGTCTCGATGATGCATTTTATGAGAATTTGTTTATTGTAAAATATGTTCTAAAACATTATCGAGCAAACATTATAGACATTATCGAGCAATCACTGTTTTCAACTATTTTTGAAAGCTCATATCAATGAATTTCAAATCTCACCAACTATAGTACTTAACTGGTTTAGTATGGTGTTTCCACAGTGATGATGCCCTTTGACGATATTAGTAACTATTAACACAAACCTCCATTGAATCAATTTATAGATTCTCCTCATAGAAACCCAAGGTGATCAGGAGAGGGTGCTTAGGATCGAGCTACTTGAAACTAAGGATCAGCAAATGCTACTGAAACAAACGTGTATTATTTCCTCTTCTAATAATCCTGCCATGAAACAAACTTCTGTTTATTCATGCGTAATTTAATAAAGCTAAGTATTATCTTTCCTATCTGCTGTAGCTGTTCTGTGAATCTAACACGAAAAACGAGCAAAAATGAGAATTTAATAAAATGTATGAAATCAAAGAAGTCACTAGATCTTCATTATTAATCAGAAACGTCTTCAAGCTAACTTTGGTTGGAACGAAAAAATTTCCAAATGCAAGAAATAGATCTAGAGCGTTTACAAACCCTTCAATTTTTCAAATGATGTGAGTCAAATGAAGTGCATGTGATGTGCAAATGATTCTATATCCATATCTAGTTACTCAAAATAATTTATTCAGAAATTAGTGGTCATAGAGCCACGTTTAAGAAAAAGAGCCAAAAGCGAAGTCCCAGGAGATTAAAGTATAAATTGTGGGTGGTAAAAAGGATGAAATGGAGAGGAAGGTGCTACGGAGAATATGGCTTGAAAAGCGGGTCCTGAGAGGCATCTTAAGGGCGTCCATCCTTCACGCAAGAAGCGCAGTCTTTTCTGTGGATGAAAACTCCCAGCTCTCGTTTTTCTCGACCGACTTTTATTAGGGTTAAAGCAGCTAAAATTGGGCAGTTTTTTCACGCGATTTGACAAGAGTTTTGGCAGAGCTCGTAAAGCGTTCTGGTCTCAAGCTGGACCGAGCACAGCCCAGGCGTCAACTCAGGTCCCTGTGCTCTGATATTGACAAATGACCTCCATAAGACCCACTGAACATCTAAGCCTGAAGCATTGTAGCATGCACGCAAGATGCATATGCATGATAGATGTGATCATCGTCCACATCATGATCTAAACTTACCTTGCCTCAGCTGTATTTTATGAGCTCATAAAACCTAATTGTTGCACAATTTAGACCGTGAATATTTGCATCACTCGTACCTAGTTTTCTAGTGAGTCACTGCACTTGGCAACAATCGATATTTCTACTCCAAAAGATGCTGTGCCAACAGACATTTTATTGTTAACGCTAGTGAAATACGGTGACGTGCGGGAAATACTCGTGCAGATGCTTAACATAAGCTTGAATAAGAATGAAAAGAGTCTTGTTTACAAGAAACATATGAAATCTTGCATTAAGATAGAAATCATACTAAAACGTCAATTTGATGCTTAGTTCAACTGAAAATCAAGAAAATTGTGAATTAAAATAATTCGACGTACGCTCATTAACTTCCAGTATATTAGTCCGGAAAGCCTATAAGAATTTTTAGCATAAAAATATGCGAGTTAATAGAACGATGAACAAAGTTTTTAACTACTCATTTATTTATACTAGGATTTATGTTTTAGCCTTCATGAATGGTTAGCGCAAAAGGAATATTTTATAAGCGTTTAAAAATAAAATTTAAAATATTTCGAAAACTCTCATGCCATATTTTTAAGTAAATTTATTTAGCATTACTTTTCTAGGTCGATACTCACACCTAGCATATATTTTTAAAATCTCTGACCTCTCCTTTGCTCTCATTTTCTCCTATTTTTTCACTCGTGCAGTTGCCTTCGTAGAAAATTTTCCAGCATTGGGCTGCGCTTCGTGCAATGAACCCAACAATTGCAGCAGTCACTCAAAATCGCCAATAAACTTCGGTCGAAAATGAAGAAAAAGTAGCAGGCATTTTGCAGCTCAGAGCAGCAGAGCTGATCGGAAGTGCCATAAGCCCGGAGCAAACGGATCAGTGAAACGCATTAAGAGTATAAACAATAGACTAGTCACGGAGGCAACGTCTTCATTCAAAATTTGATGAGATTAGTGATGGCAAAAGTTGGTTGGTGTCCCCACGCTGCCGATGACGTCACTCGGGCGAGTGAGCTGTTGCTCGCGGTTATATAAAACTGTACCCGGAAATTCGTGTACTCACGCTCAGGAGAAGAAGATGCTGTTCAGACAACGATGACGCAAACGGTCGTTTACTTACAGCAAACGAACGTCGAAATTGTTGAATTCGAAACTTAAAATACATCAACTAACGGCACTTATATGTAGCCTACTTTCTGATACTTTTACTGTATCCACTGCTGGTTGTGAATATCGTTTACTCATTCAATAAAAAAATAACATGAAAAAAAGGAAAAAAAGTAAAGGAATAAATAAAGAGTAAATGGACCTAGGTAGGTAGAAGCTAACTTGACAGAACTATTCCCCCGATTAAGAAGCAATCCAATTAAATTTATTGGTCAGATGATAAGTTAACGTGTTTTTTTTTCTTGCTTCTGCCTAAATTTACTACGTGCTCTAAGATCCGTTGGTCTAGATCGAGCGTTATAGCAGCGTTTGAATATGAAGCAGGATTTATATGAAGCGCTCTGGACCTTGATGTGGTTGTTCCCGCTAATTCACGGTGCATCTTACTTCACTCAATTTCTTGGTGTGCATCTTCTATGAGTATAATTTATGATGAATCGCAGTCGTTCAGTAAACAAATTTATAGAAACTAACTGGTTGTGTTTGCAACAAGTGTGTAAAATTCAAAATCCATAGTCGAACGAGGTAAACGAACCAACTAAACTTGTTAGGCTTTGCGATAAAATAAAGAAATTGAAAATGACTAGACCGTTAAGCCTAACCCAGAAAGGTTGAGGTGTGTGGCGCATCTGGCTCGCTTATTGCTCGCTGGGGGCATTTGGATGCAAATAACTGACAAGCGAGCTATCCGCGGGCCAGCATGTACAGGGCACGGATCTCCCCCACTCCCATCACTGCATGGATGAACACCAGAAATATTGGGGGAAACTCGGAATACTCATGTTTATTTCAATGAATAAAAAATGGCGCGGAAAGTAAAATGGTAAGAGTCAGACATTTTGCCTCGCCGTTATGCGTGCACCCGTGTTGGAAAGGGAGCGTGCGGCCATTGAAGAGCCCTCCGCACGAGGTCTTAGTCTGACATCTAGTGCTATTTACGAAAACATTCCCATAATTTCAGAGAACATTACGGAAATTGGGATTTATGGTACATTAGATTTTTTACAGCTAAGTACACAATTCCACTTGAATGAAAGACATCAATTGACGTGAATGAAAATCATTTGAGTTAAGTTACGCCTAATGTATATTGAAAACACCATAAACAAAATATAAATAGGGCTTGAAAACTTATTTAGTAGTTAAGCGTAGGCTTGCAAGAAATGATTGTCATGCACCAAGAACAGATGTTGTACCATACAGTGTACACGTCATGAGACCTACACCTGCTTCACTACACGGCTCACACGTCATGAGACCTACACCTGCTTCACTACACGGCTCACACGACATGAGACCTACACCTGCTTCACTACACGGCTCACACGACATGAGAACTACACCTGCTTCACTACACGGCTCACACGACATGAGACCTACACCTGCTGCTGCAGGCCTCTGCTGCGTTTTTGGCAGTGCAGCGTAACCAAAAGTAAGAGCTTACCCACCACATCTGAGTGTTTTAGAAGAAGAAATAAGCAAATGAAGGGATGACACTGAGTAACCCGTCAGAGAGAATCTGCACCTAGTCGTTCAAGCGCACAGCGGTGCAGCAGCGTCAGGAGCCCATGGCTCATGAGCTGCGTCCCTTGATTTTCCTAGCACGCAAATATGCTGGGCTGACGTTCCTTAACTAACACGACTTAACGCATTGGCTAGTAACCAGCGTTCCAAAGAGTTATATGGTGCTCATGAAAAAGCATTCAAAAGTATCTGATTTTCTTGACTCGTTCCGCCCAATGTAAGTTTACTTACCCCAAAAGTTACATCTCTAGATCCATTTCTTGCTGAGATGAGCACAGACTTTCAAAGTTTTCAACATCATGTACTGCGTATGCTATGCCAATGGTTGTATCATAGCAAAAAAAAATATAGATTTCCGATTCGGTGCTTGGATAAAGCTCTATTGTTCCCGACAGGCTACAAATAATATTCATTGGCTTTCGTCGTAATTCAACACAGCAAAAACTCATGAATTCCAGCGTAAAACGAGGTAAAATGAAGAGCTGCTGTCCGATGACAATGGGGCTCGAGACCGACATTGCCTTTACCATCTCGAGGTGCCTAGCGGCGGCCCCGTGACGTCTTCGTTTCTGTCGCCTCACAATCCGAGGGCGCAGCTGCTGAGGTTCACAGGGCGTAGTCGACTCGTCAGCTATGTCATAAACTAAATTTCATCTATGAATAAACGTTTGCCGCTTTAAATAACTGAAAGACGATTGAGCTCGTTATTTTATGAGGGTATCGAAAGAAGAACATGCGGCAAAGCACCGAAATAAAATAAAGGCGCTTCTCTTGATAAGAAATCCCCAAAATTATCATCATAACGATCATGTGTTAGATGTTTCTTTTATTTGTGCCCCCTAGTTGATCATTACGCTGGTCGGGAATAGCCGGTCAGAAGTTCTAAAAGTTTATTCAAACAAATCGATAGTAAAAAAAATTTGATCTAATGCTCCTGTAAATTTGCTCGGGGTCTATATTTCAAATGCCTCTCATGAACAAAATGTGATATAAAACGTGGATAAATATGAACGAGAACAAATCGATCACCCTTGTATTCTATGTAAAAAGTTTTCTTAAGCTTGGGGTAATCTTATCAACAAGAATTCGACGTTCTCAATTTCGATCATGCTATAGATTCAATTGAGTATTTTGTACATGGAAAAACTTTAGCGATGCATGGGTTCGCTCAAGACAGGAAAGGCCCCTTAGCAGCAGCAACAAAAGTCTGCCGTAATGAGCACCAACATTAAAACAGATTTTCAACTTATGTAATTTCTTCTGCCTGCGTAGAAACCTTTAGGGCCGGACGATCAACGCGAGAGTGAAATAGCCAGCTTAGGTACTTTTTTTATAATTGATGATGAAACTTGTACGATTAGTGTTTTCAGCGAAAAATGGAAATTTAACGCTCAAAAGCGATGCAAGTGCATAGTCCTGAATGAATTTAGTTAGCACTTTTTACCAGCATATATTCTACCGTACTAATAAAATTCAATCGAAACGACGTTACGGTAGCTGCATTTTATGAGCTGGGGATTCCACTCTAAATAAAATATTTTATCAAGATGAAACAAAACTGCCAGTATACAAACAACAACAATAACTGTTGACCTATTGCTAAGTGACATTCGGGTTCTGAAGTGACGCAATTTTATATCAATATAGACAAAATGTGACCCGATGGGTCAAATAAAATTTAGCAAAACCAAACCGTATCCAGAAATATATACTGTGCAGTTAAGTCGGTATCCACAATACAGGATTAAACG
>VOMN01023488.1:0-31912 GCA_014899125.1 Orchestia grillus | reverse complement strand
TAAAAGCTTTCAAAAAAGGGGTACATTTTTTTGGAACACTCTGTATATGCATAGCAAGAGTATTGGTCTCGCTAAAATAAGTGTTCCACTTGAATACAGAACCTTTTCGCTTCATTTTTCTATCCATCGTGCACTTACTCTCTTTCAGGCTCCTTTTTGACCTCTCAAATATCCATAATAATCTATTCAACTATTTTCTGCAGTAAGGTGTTAGTCTTTTCCCTGTGTATTGAATTTTTCTCAATTCGAGGTTACCTCGTTAGCTTCATTAGCCCCGTCTCCAACCAAACTGAGGGTGGGCCTTACTGCTCTTATACATACGAGTACGTACCTACGTATTTGAACATTCGAATTTTTGCAACAATTTATCCTGTTTGATGACTTATCACGTACGGCTGACAACTGCTAATTCCATCCACGCTTCTGTTCGTCTCGTAAGTTGTAGCCAAATATTATGCAGAAATTAGTAAATTCTACATTTTTCACCGAACGTTAGGTATTCATCTAGATCTTTTTGCCCCTGTTAAATATTTTTGTACCTAAAAAGTCCTTCCCAATACATATCAGGCCAACGTAGAATTGTTCAGAAAATTGTATGCTTCTGAATTCGATAGATGTGGGCTGACCATACACCATATAAATTTTCTGCCCGAACCAATTCCGTGAGGAATATAATAATACCTTTTTTTGCCCAGCGATCACCTTGAAGAAATGCATGTGCGAATGTTGTGTGTGGCTGGGGGGAACTGGACAGCATCTCACCTCTTCAGTTTTTGTTTCAGCCTCCGGAAGCGCCTCAGGCTCGGGCAAGTTGAGGGCCCGCTGGAGCTTGATCTGTTCGTGCCATTTCTCCATCTCGAGCCGCTCCTTCTCTCCACTGCTGACGGCGATTGTCTGTTCCAGCGCCCGCGTCTCCTCGTCCAGCAGCGCCTGCAGGGCTTCGTGCTCCTCCAGCGACTTCCTGACCACAGACAGAGACAACGAAGTAGCCACTCACGCCACACTTCTGCCCCACACAGGGGGGCTGGGGACGAAATGAGTGTTCTCGTAGACCAACTCAAAATTCTTATCGAGGACGATATGCGTATAGATGGTATTTTTAATCCGTCAAATGAAAAGATTAGGTAATAAATTAAGCTTCACTGCCGGACGTACTTTTCAATTATAAATGCTTAAAAATGCATTTCGGGACGTATTCTAATCTTTTCAGTTAGAAACGAGACAAAAATGGATTTCAAAACGTGTATTTCTCAACTAATTCATTACGTAAGGCTAACTGCAGGAATACCAGCTTCAAAAACGGCTCACTTCTAACTTGTGCTATGACGGCACAGAAAAATGATCCCATTGTTAAGGCAACGGTTACGACAGACGACAGATATGACTGACAGTCTGACTTCACGATCTGTGCTACTGTATAATAGGACCGCCGCTTCACCACAGTGCCACCATTACACTGCAGTGTGTAATGTATCACCAATAGTTTCAGGTATACACCTTCTCTATGACTGCCACAGTTTTCAGAACTTGATAATTCACCTTGTGACAGCGAGGACAAGAGGACTCACTTCAAAACCTGCTCCATGACGGCGTTTTCATCAGGGGGCAACTGGCCGTCAGCGACGAAGCTCTGAGGCGTGAGGCCATACCGGTGCTGCAGGATCTCGAGCGCTTGCAGTTGCAGCTCCACGTTCTTGCGGGCCATCATCGTGTTGAAGATTGAGATGTCGTCCGCTGCCCACACCTGCTCGAACAACGACTGAGCCCCGAAAAATGTTCAATTTTAATGATGCTCGACATGACTTAAAAGATGGCAGTGTTATTCGAGAGATTTATAACTCTTACGCTATAGGAATATTAGTCAACTTAGTACGCTCGGTGTGAAATGTTGAAAAACTGAGTGACACGATAAATTTGGGCAGCTTTTTACCCTTGATATTCAGTATTTATTAGCATAAGTGACATTCCGCTGCTTATGTGTTGAGAGAGTACAAATAATTTCAATCTGTGACTTATCTTCTTCTGAGAGATAAAGCTTCTTCAGCTGCAAGCTCAGATTACAGAGACTCCCATTTAGCAGCCCCCATATCGTATGTTGCAGAGGATAGGAAGAGATTCAAATTGTAGACCAAGAAAAATATTGACACTAATACAAAACTTTGCAAAGAGCGACTGTATTAAGCCATAATTGGTTTATAAACTTCGGTTTCACTGATCCACCCAATGGCGATATCTGCTTTCCTTCGTCAGCCTATTATTTATAGGAAAAGCACTCCTCTACGGGCTGGCCAGAGTAACAAAATACGTCCATAGATCGTCAATTCGTTGAAATATATTTAAAAACATCAATTTACAAACATTTTAAGCTGTACATGATGTCACAATAATTACCGATCATTGAGGCCAAAAACTAGAACTTCCAATTAAGCTATGTGTTGATGTATCGGAACTGGAGTCTCTTAATTGCGAGTCATAGTTTTTATAATTATTATTATTATTATTATTGGGGTTAGACACAATGCACCGGCNCTCTATTGCCTATGGCCTATCCTATGCCCCCTGAGGGGTAGTTTTTATAAAGTAGGGTATGATCCACAAGGGACTGAAAGTTCCAAATTATACTACGGTAATTGTTCAAAACTGATTCCATGACTGAAAATTAATTGGAAATTTTTCAAACTTAATGATTGTTAAGTACATTTTGTAATTACAGCATAAGTTACCATGCAGGAATGATCTAGGCGTAGCTTACTGGTCTTCAGATGAAAAGGCAAGTCATCTGCAGTTTAGAAACGACCTATGTAACATTAAAAAAATTGAAGTTTCGCGATCTCAAGTTGATTCATTACGCTATCGTGAAGAGAAAAATAATTAGTCGAAGAATTTAAACTCGGACAATAAAAATTTATCAAACAACTTATAGCAATTTTTAAAAGTGATAATACGTTCTTTCTTGTCCCTTTTCAACAAGTCATATTAAAAAAAAACGGAAACACAATTTACAAACAATGCTGAAGCCAACATTATAACTTCAACATTTGATATGAAGAAATAGTGAGAAAAATGAAAGAGAAGGAAGCAGTTACTTCGGACAAACCTGATGAAACTTGGATTTGATGTTTTTGGAAGCCTTGCCGCACGCTGACTCGAACTGCTCGGGCGTTATGCCGATGTCCTCCATGTAAGAGCCCAGCATGAAGTCCACCAAATTCTTGTACTCATTGTGGATTTTTTCGTACTCCTCACCCTCGTAGTTAGAATCGGTCTCGTAAACTGAAAAGTAATTAAACCATTATAAAAACTTCGTTTATTCTTAAAATACGCACTCATACTTGTTTTTTATTGACTAATTGCCAAGAATTTCAGTTAAGCCTCCAACTATGTAGTAAAACGTTTCATAAAAAGTAGAAACATTTGCAATTTACCTTACCACACCACAATGAGCTGAAGTGAGACAACATTGATTGACTCCTTGTCCTAGCATGGCTCCCAAATGGAGTGGAATAAAACGGTGAAGTTCATGAAAACATCGTACCACCTGCATTAAATATTCTGAGGATCATTCTCAGCATTTTAAAATCATGGCCTGAAAATACAGTTTGCATTGTTTATTAGGGATAGTCAGTCACATTCAGTAAAAAGATCGAATATACGCAGTTATGTACCGACTACAACTCTTTTTTTTTTACGATTTATGTGACCGAAAATCCCAGTTGAGGTTACCAAAACTGCATAACAAAGACCATCATGCATAAAAATTTTACAGTAACGTTTCGATATAAGAAGCATTGCATTCATGATAGAGCCAGCGTCAGCCACAGCAGGTCGCCCTAACTCCTGAAGCACGTACTCTGTTGGCGACATTCCGTGGCGCTCGACAGCTCTGGCGAGGCTGTACATGAGCGCACAGGAATGCTCGTCACGTGCCGGTATTGACCTACTGCAGTGCTGAGCTCTGGCCCAGACGGCGCCACGATTTTCTGACATCAAAACTAATAACTTGGAATTCTCCGTAGCCAAAGTCTCTCATTTTCAATCCCATTTAGTTTCTATGTTCATGTAAAGACGTTCTGAACTGAAAGACTGCCCAAATCACACATTACAAGAAATGCCTTTTTTCCTACAACCATCACATTTCTTGCAAAACCCCACGGTCTACCAGCATAGGTTACACCTGGGTCTTTGTGTGATGCCATTTTAGTTCCTGACTTACTAGTAATCCCGCGAGCTGCGGGAAGGAAGTTGTATTTTCTGTGTCATCAAAGAGGGCATCAAACATAGAAAATATTATCAAAATTTGACGTGAGTCAACATCCGCAGTATAAGAGACACACAATTTATTGAAAGCCTTTCGCCCTCTAATCTACTAACATGCATTTCTAGATCAGCTGTAATACTTCTAGATCAGTAAAAACACCGCAGCCAAAACTGGCACGCCCTAGAATTCATTGTGGAATCGTTTGCATCACGTACCGAGCACTCCACACGAAGCGCTCCACACGCTAGAACTATTGAAGCGGTAAAACAACACGATATCTGTATATCACTATCACTGAAAACCTCAAGAATGGCAAATAAATAGAAAAAAGTATCATGAATGCGAGCCGAATACTCGGTTTCATGGCAAAAAACTTAAGGCGACGAGTTCAAAGACAATATATATATAACCACTCCTTACAACACTAGTCTGACTACATCTGGAACATGCTGTACAACTCTGGTCTCCTAGCATCCGACACAACACCAATAAAATAAAGCGAATTCAGCACAAAGCGAAGAAAATGATCCCTGATCCCCAGAACCTCAGATATGAACAGCGTCTTCAACGGCGAAACTCATCTCGTTCACACAGAGGAGACTGCGAGGTCAACTAAACGAGACATGCACATACTCGTATCTAAATGGCTTCAACGATGTTAGCCCATGGGAGCTCTCCGAAAGAGACAATTACATTCGCACTAGAAATAATACCATAAACTATTTGAAAAATATTTCAAATCACCCCATACCGTAAATATCTTTCCTGTTAAATTCTTTCCTGTTAGAAACTAGTACCAACTGTCAGAAAACACAGTCTCCGCTAGCACCGGAAGCCTGTTCAAAAAGCGTCTAGACATATCCTGGATGAGCGATCCCCCTGAGTTTTAAACTGCTGATTCGAGGTCACTATTTGAAAACTACTATTCAAGTAAAGAAAAGTTTGATGAATGACACTATCCCAGAATCTTAAAACGTCCGCTTCCTTTTGTTCAGACGAGCGTCAAGCTGCTTGTGCGTGAAAATCGATGATTGCGATTCCGATGGTTTGATTTTAGTATGACTTCTTTCTTCGCTGCAGATGTGGATGTGTGGTAGTGTTGGTGATCACAGAACACAGGTGGCAGTAATATTTCCTGTCCATTGATTTGTCCTGCCCCCTCATTCCATGTTTAATCGTTTGCCTGTGCGTGATTGGTGTCTGATGGCATAAGACTTGTGTAGAAACCCAAGAACGACCCCCACTTGCCTCACGTCTCTTGCCATTGACTATTCTATTCTATTTTGAATCTCTACAGTTCAGTTACGTAAACGTTGAACCAATACAGTGACGTATATGAACAACATATTACGTCACAGATCACAGCAAGTTATTGCATACCTGTCTATTTATGCTGAGACCGGCTTGCATTCTGTTCATAGTCTCTTATTACTTCAGGGAATTACCCCAATAACAATCGTAATGTCGCTTTTTGTTCGTCGTAAATCGAACCACTTACTCTTCTTTTTCGCCCTGCATCTATGCATACTTAATGAGTTGGATGGCAAGATAGCACTGATTCACGGGAATTGGGTTATGTTACGGCAAGATTTTCTAATCTATTGAGGGCATGAAATGCTCACATATGGTCCGCCCAAAATGTTTTTGAATTTAGATTACTTTGAGTCATTTAACGGGATGAGCATCTGAAGAGACGAGCAATCTTGATAAAAGATTAATTTTTTTCCTCGAATTACTCTACCCTGAAAGCTATAGGATGTCATTGAACCATTTGAAGCAGCGCACGTTGTGCAGGCCCGAGAAGGAGTGCACACAACTCTATATAGCTCCCGTGTACAGGATAGCTGTGTGTGGTATCGACTCAACTTATTAATTCAAGAAATGCGTCCGACTCGATCGCTTGCTCCGGTGTTCTGCAGAACTCTTGGTCTATGGCATAAATCATTTATTGCCGATTTACTGTCCTAAGGATGTCAGCAGTGAAGAAAAGAATATAAGGTCAGGGAAAATTACTTCTATACAGATGTCTCTTTAGACATGAAATCTGGAAAGTATTTCACACATGGTTGCGTGCAACGAAATTTGAAATGAAATTGCAGGCAGAAATACAAATGACATTTAGGGCTCGATTTAGAACAGAAGAATACGAAGCCAGTTGTAAAACCTACTTACTAATGATTTCATTCGGCAAATTTCAATAAGAAAATTGGCTTAACATCGAATCTAGCAATTTAAATTGTGCAGACCATGTATTGCAGTTACTCAGACATGAAGACAGTCAAATCTCACTGTTAGTAAGCCGAAGTGTTAGTACGTTTATATTTTTGGTTATTGTTCGCAGAATTTTTTGCACAAATACACCTGACATTGCTTCATGTTTGGAAAATCTTGTTCTCGTCAACTTTTCCGAACAGAATTGATCAGTAAAACTAAAATTACACTTGGATAATACGACGTTGCTTAAACGTTAAACATTCTGAACTTGCCTACTTCATTTACTGATTTTTTCATCTTTCGAGAAATTCATGCAGCAGTATTTTTGAAACCTTCTAAGTAGCGAATTTGGTCACGGACACTCGAGCTGGGTCTGCGTAATGTGCGTCGATGATGCATTCACTTTTGAGACTCCGTGCAAATGTGGAGGTCGTGCTGCTCTTCGCTTCTCCCCAGAGTCGAGCTACGTGTCGTCACAGCCCTCACGATGTAGCTCAACACCCACCAAAACGCGAGCATGTGTTACCCGTAGGTCAATTATTATCGGAAGTCTGACGCAAGGTCTCAAAGGCCTTAGCAGACGAGTAAAAATTTCCGTGAAACTACAAAACTTGGCAAACGAACGATCATTGACAGAGCTATAACTTTTTATCATTTCCCAGAAGTCGGATCGATTCGATCTCTCCGAATTGTTCCAGTTAATAACTCTGCTAATTTAGTTATTAAAAGCGACGAATAAATGAATAAAGTCTGCAGCAGATTCATAACAAAGTCACGAAGACATTGTCAGATTCTGCGATTTATTTTGATTTGATAAACGCTAATAATTTTCTTTCAATTCAACCAATGTTGGAGCTCAGACTTTGTTAGTGTGAAATAACTGTTGTATAATTTTAAAAATTATTCAAAGAAAACTGCCATAGTGGAGTGTTGATCGAAAAAAACTCTGAAATAAAGAGTATGAACGATTTACTTTACCTGCGAGGTAGAGATCCGCTCTTATTATTCAAGTTATTAGAATATACATTATAATTACAGTGCAAAGAATTAAATTTGTTGAAATGGTCAATTACACAAATCAATTACATGTTTTTGAACTTTAAAACTAAAATGTGACATTATCCTTCACGGTCACAGCGTGGAACAAGAAAATACTCGATCAGAATAAAAAATTATTCTGTACAAAAGTTACGAAGTACTATTTCAGCAACATGGTCCACCCCTACCTCTGCAGGTAGCCAGGGTAGAAACTGTAGGCAAGCTTAGGACAGGTTCCGGATACTGGCTGGAAGCGCGTTAACGCATCATACTTACTGAGAGATTTGTTCTCGATGAATGTGAGGATAGGTACATTCCACACTGGTCCTTTCAAAAAGCCGACCAAGCTGTCAAATACCCAACTATCATCTCCCATTTTATGGTGCACTGACGAACAAGTCACTTCAAACTTCAACGGTTGGAAATCTAGTTCACAGAGAGGCACGAATTACTGTTGAAACAAGCAAACCTGTTATTATTGGTATACACTGTGTAGATATATGAGAGTTTAAATAAATAGAACGAAAATAGAGCCTTAACGGCCAGGAATATTTTGTGTCACTAACGACACTATTCTCGACTATGAAAATGAACCCATAAGAAAATAGCAATATGTCTCGCATGGTTAGACATCTTCCAGGAATTTCAATTTATCGAAATACTTGCTAGACAAAGGCAAGGCTTCTCGCAATTATGATTCTCTTACAGAAAAGTATGCCAAATGATGCAAAATACGCATTGCAGATACCAGTCATAACCAGAACGGTGTCTGACTCATGCACACTCGAGTCACCGCGTCCACACGTCACCTTCACTTTGGGAGTCAGAATATGTTACGGCTCTTGACGAGGCTGAGAGCGGCTTATTTTCTATCGACTGCGATTTTGGTTCATTTTCTATCGACTGCGGTTTTGGTAAGAGTGTTGAGGGGCTAATCATTGCCACATCTTAATGGTGATCATTGCTGCACGCGAAAAGAAGCTTCGAGTACATTTCAGTACTCAGGACCTCTAATCGATAGGAAATCCGTTATTCTTCTATACTTTTTCAGCAGGAATACGAGGGCAAGGTTACCTAGCACCAGAGAACAAGCAAAAATGACGCAGAATAAAAGAGTAAGAAGCTCCTTAATATTGCGCTGGCTACGCAGCATTCGTATTAGCTCTAAGTAAACATCACAGTAGTGGGAAGTGCCGTCGCAGCCGCGGTGTCGAGGGGCAGTGTGCGGACGACCAGACGGACGACGTCGCTCCAGAACAGAGCGTTTGTTGCAGCGGGCGTTACCATGGCAGCCAAAGGGGCTCAAGTGTGAGGATGTATGCAAATGTCAGACTTACTATTTTATAGGAAAATTCACGTACACTTTCGTCATAGATTTCAGTTGCAGAAAACTAAATTAAAATTTATGGAAGCAAATTAAGGGCTGAAAAATTTATCTCAATAGATAAATATTTTAATAAATCGATTGCCTTTGCATAAGCAATGTCCAAAGAGTTGCGCAATGCCAGTTAACATTGTTCTAAAATATCTGCTAGGAAAATTTTATCACATTTCAAGTGGAATATCATAAGTTACCGATGTTGTATGCATTATAATAACTATTCCCGATCAGTTGAGGAAGTAGAATACTAATAGTGCATAGTGTAAAATGAACAGTTCAGAAATATTGAGCCTATTAATATAGTCTGAAAATGAAATGACATTATAATTAAATATTTCATCGGAACGTTGGTTCGACGTTCTTGACAAATTTCACAGAGATGATTATAAAAATTGCAACGAAGTTAATGTTAATAAATCAACATTTCTTTGTTCAAGATAGAATAATCAATTTTAACAATTGATCAATTCTCCTAACGTGAACTTCGTTCAAGTGTGTCAATATAGAATCAAAAGAGTGCTCACAATGCTTCAGATGTTATGTCGAGCCAATCAATAGCAAACATTTATAAAACGGATGGGACTTCAGCCTTCAAGTAAATAGCAACAAGGTGATACAAGCAAGAGGCGGAAGTACGCATAATAATCAAAGATGATTGACGATATATAACAACGAAGCTTAGCCGCATAACAAGGTGCGTAGCACAGTCTGGGCCAAGGTCTATTTCAACAAACGCAGCACGCCGCATAACAAGTGCAGCAAGCTGAATTGGTTACGTACACGCCTCATCACGTGTACGTACTTGAATACTGACACCCACGTGAGGAAATATTGTCTCGAGTAACTAAACCATCGGTCAAAAACACTGTGTGCAAACCAACTAGAAGAGTTAAGTTTTACCTCCTGTTCATTGACTGCGCTTCAACGTCATCGATTCATCATAAAACCTTATCATTAATTGAAACACAGTTGACGTACAGTACATCATTGTGTTTTAAATGTCTATTGACGCGAGAGTGATGTGAATAAGAGGTTTAAGCTTGATTTTCAAAGGAAACATTCAGCGGTTCCGTAAAAATCAGTTTGCGCCAAGAGTCGCACCCTTACTTTCCAGCTAAGAGCCTAACACAGTACCAGCAATCATAATCGTAAAGCTTTTCCTAACCCTTAACTTTCAGGAAATGAGTAGCCCTTCTTTTCATGAGTAACACTTCACTCAGAGAGCACTCAGACAAATGTAATGCAAGCTCCATGGACAAAAAACTAGTCACTTATTGCTGTTCGAGATCTGGGGTATTGTTTTTCGCGCTCCTTTCGAGGATGACACCTATCGTGTGTATCGGGCTACGACTGTCATTAATCGGCACGACAGTCACTCAGGATATGTCCGGCATTTAGATTGGCTAACTAAGTCCCCAGACATGAACCCAATAGAGTTTGCGGGACTACCTAGAACGACAAGTTCGACGAAAAAAACGTACACGTGCTGTTGTCGCACTACAAGATCAGTTGATGAAAGAGTGGTTGAAAATCGACAAGGTATACGTTAGGGATCTTGTAGACTCAATGTCGCGCAAAATGGCCGTCATTATTCGTGCTCGTAGAGGTTCTACGTCTATTGGTACCAGGTGTAATTTTTCGTTCGGGGAGCTTAAGTAAACAGTAAGTTCCTTTTCTTTTTGTAGCATTAGAGGGCGCGCCGACACTGCCCACACCAGCGGTCCTAGGAGAGCACCTTACCCTGCGAGTGAGGCGTCATGCACCAGGACGCTCTTCATTTCCTTTCAACGCAAGAAAAACATAAGATTTATTGAAATTCCATAAAATAATTAGATATTCACACTCTCAGTATCCTGAGCGGCTGTTGCTGCTCAAGTTTTGAAAGCATGCACGCGAAAATACGAACGGACAATAATGTGAAGTACATTTTTTCAACGCTTATGAAATGAAAAATTGAAAAAAACTATTCTCATAAATTAGATTTTGATAGGATGGGTAAGAAGCAACGAAGTTTTTTTAAAAATTATAATTGCAAGTTTAATTTTAATGAAACATTATGCAAATTCTAAAATCTCAAATTGAAAATCTATTTCGTCACCTAGCTGTATTGTACAGGGTGCGAACTTACACAGTGTGAACATACAAAGCTGCACGTGATGAATATAACAGTATGAATTATAAAAGACTTGCAAGGGACTTGCAGTTGCTTCGCAATACTTCTCAACATGGCAGACAGTACAATAAAAAAAGCATCGCTTCACAGGCGGAGGAAGAAACGGTGAAACGAAGTGGAAGATTACTACAGACTTACACCACATGCCACAGGATTACCTAGGATTATAAAGATCACAGCTCAGGTTTCAGGGTACACGTCAATCCAGAAGCAGCCACTTTTGTAAACACAATCAAGTTGGACCTGCTGGTGAGGCTCCGCTTCGAAGGGATAGTCAACCATGAAGCAAGCTTGGTTACACGGTGACTCCTCGCCTACGGTGATGACATTTGCACCAGGTCGAAATACTCCAGTAGTTTTTTCCTGAAGGTCAGGAAAAGAAGTTCGGGAACTATCTGAAAGTGCTTGACACTTTTCCTTTCGTGGAGAAATTACTGGGAATGACGGTGAAAAAGAACAGGATGCCACAGTGTTTGATTTGATCTTAGAAAGAGATTCGGCGGAAATAGAAATACTGTGTTCAGCACGCGACTTTAAATTAGATGATTGCGTGCATAGCACTTCCGCAGGGGGGGAATTACAGGGAGTCTTCCCTATTTTAGGTACGGTATGAATTTCGCAAGACATCTCAGCAACGTGAAATTTCATGTCGATATTATCGCAATTCGATGTCTGTTGAATGTACGGTAATGTTCCGCAATCACCTGTCACGAGTTGTTTAACTTCACCTAGCTCATTCTCTTCAAGGTTAGAGTCATTGGATGAATCGAAAATTCCACGTAACCTAAACCAGTGAGCAACCCCCGCAACTTGGCCGTTTTTCTTTACCGGCAATCGAACGGTGCGTTCAAACAGCGTCCGATCATTAAAAGCAAGAAGTCCGCGACTATGAAGAGCGACCGCACTTCTCGCTTCGTCACCACTCCGTGCCTGCTTAGACCTCATCAATCGTGGGCCACTGGACAGGTTTTTGAAGCCATTTCCCGCGCAGTCGTCATCGTGCTCTTGCAACGCTTTGCTTGACGTCTGTTCATCGAACCTATCTCCAGGTTGGGTTATCTCGTCGTTATCACTGGAGGATGAGTGTACAATCGGATTGCTATAACATGATCGTCGATCACTTGGACTGCGGGAGTTACTTGCAGATGGGGCGCACGCCGCTCCTGACATCATGCTGATGGTGAACAAGTGGACAACATCAGTAAGCTGCACGTGAGGCAGCGACTGCAGGGTTACGTCCAGCTGGTGGGTAGTCTGCAACAATAAACGCACGCGCTGAGTTACTTCTCAGTTAACCTTTATCACAAATTTCGTTGTAAAATACCTAAAACTATTTTTCCATGTTAAATAACATATGACAGCCTTTTTCTTTATTTACAACTGTTTTTCATGTGTTTTCGAATCACCTGTGAAATATTCGGCTGTAGAGCGAATAAAACTATATTTTACGCATCCGTTAATAAATTGTGCAGCATAACCCTTCAACCACTAAATTATTTGTGTTATAAGGATGCTATTCAGTTTCGCGCGAGAAAAGCTAAAACCAGGTTCAGGTATGAATGCAATAAGACTGCATTTTAGCTCTTACAAAAAACTAGCAGAATCTCTATCAAACGGGACCGTAAAGTTCTCTTGGTCGTCCATAAAGAATTAATTCACCTTATTTAAACAGGGCCCATATGTCTTCTTAGTTGTTAAAACGTTAAGAAGAATGAGGTGCATGACGATGATCAACTGAAATCCGGAGAGACGCTAGATGGGCCATGAGTGTTAGGTCGTACAGTTCAAGTCCGTCACATGATACGTACGAGTAGACAGTGATTACTCTGACTTTCTCAAGAGCAGTTTAATTTCAACGTATTTCACATTATTCTTAGAAGAGTCTATATTATTGCATCGCATGTGTTATTTAGAACTTAAATGATGGGAAAAAATTAATTTCTTCTTCCATTTTCACAAACACGAACTACTCCCTCAGCCACAAATTTTTCATGTAGTCATCGCACCTAACTGATCCATGGTAGTAATTTCGTCGTAAATTATTAACGACAAATTTCTTCAAACAATATTACCGGCTCTTATCCATCCTTACATTGAACAATTCGAGCTTTTTGATCAGCAGCAGAAGCAGCAGCTCCGAAGGCATCACATACACAATAGTAAATGCAAACAAAATTTATACCTATATCGCTATTTCATTCGTCAAAGACAAATGTACTCGATACTATAGTGTACGAAATATTTTTTGTATAAAGATAGGTTCATTATTTTCATTTTCATGTAGTAATCTTGTTAGAATGACCATGCTACACAAGAGTGCAACAATGTGTATCAAGACAATGCTAACCTTGTCACAAGTAGGCAGCCCACACGAATTCCATAAAACTAAATTAAGATAATACCAGAATACTTTTCGATGGAGAACACAAACACAATTGAGTTTCATAATAATACGTAAATGAAATTTAAGCCTACAAATATAACCGTGTCGCCAAGACGCGCATCCCTTCGCAAAAAAGCATGACACGTTTTGCATAGCTATGCGCTTTTATATGCGAAATTAACTGATTGTGCGTAATTGCATACAGTTCTTAGTGACTTGAACATTACATGGATACATCAATAACACGACGTAACAATTTATTTCACTTATCAATCCATTCATACTGTCTATTTTGTGGCTACAAATGGATATATTCCACATTACGGTACATACTACTCGTAAGAAGTGTGTCACCTGTGAAATACTGAAGTATATGCACTCAATAAAGTTTTATCATATTACCAATTAAGACTTTGATGAGTATGCTAAAACATTACTATGAACTTTGATGAAACCATGCAATTAAGTCAAGCCAATATTAAAATTATCTACGGATAGCTTCTTGTGAGTAAGATTTTGAAAAATACCACAACCACCATACTTTGGGTTCCCTTACGTTGTTGCATTTGATGACAGTTTGTCACTACGCCAAAGTACTTTTATTAATTCCAACACGTCTCACCGTTGGGTTTTCAAAGCTTTACAAATACTGCGTGGGGGATGCAAGATTTAGGCTTCCCTTTCCAAGAGAAGAACTTAGTGGTTACGTGAAAATCAGTGCCTGAGCCGTGAGTACCTGGGAGACTACCACGTTAAGCACTGCGCCAGGGAGCCACAATGCAAATTATTTTACATAGTCGTTTGAATTACGTTTACCTAACTCTGAATAACTAATGATATTCTACTGTTAACCTTCATATACATTTCGTATTGTTAAAGAGTACTCATACCATAAAACTATTCATTATTTTCAAAATGATTCGTTAAATTATTAGTAGAAGCTCTAATGCTCTCTT
Source organism: Orchestia grillus (assembly GCA_014899125.1). NCBI lineage: Eukaryota > Metazoa > Arthropoda > Malacostraca > Amphipoda > Talitridae > Orchestia > Orchestia grillus. The sequence continues at coordinate 17,509 of VOMN01023488.1, read as the reverse complement.
AAATACGGTAAAAGTATAAAGAAGGGTAATTTTTACACCTGAGTCTTTAGAATACTGCGCGATTAGGCACTGTCTCAATTATTAACATTCGGAATATATTTTGGAATAAAAATATACTATTTTTGCCGTATCAGTGTTAATTTCAAATGATCGACTCTCAAGTCAATAATTATGTTAGAAAATACATTTTTCATATCAAGATGCTAGATTTTCAAGTTTTCATGTTGTGCATGATACGATTGAACACAATCGGGACGTTTGTTTACAAGTGCGTGTAACGGAGCTATGTACCCTCAACAAAAACGTAGGAGCGACATAATAAAGCTCTTCTTACTTTAACACATTAATGGATAGTCAATTTTTATCTGTACTTTATAGTAATAATACCGAATAAGAACAATGGTAACAGAAAGTTATGCTAATAGATATTTTATTGATCACTTAGTGCCTCAACATTTTTGTGGTGGAATAACATCATGAAATGTTAAAATGATATGAAACCTAATTTATTTCTTAATTTCAATTTTTGATATCTCATGATTTTTACCTGTATCATACATGACATTGCATTTCTTTCAGCAACTGGACAATATTTTCCATCAAATGATATCTACGGCAAAAAAGTTTCTAATAACTATGTCCCAAAGAAACTGCTATATTTATTGAAAAATAAACTCTGTATTTAAATGAAATAATTGTTATTTATAGATATCTTTTTCAGTTTAGTATACTGTTGAATCTGACGAACATCAAAGTGGATACCTGGTGAGGCACACTCAACAGTTGAGTTTTATCTACTGTCGTCCTAAGAGATCTGTGATGTTATTTTTATGTGTAATTGTGACATGACTCATTTGTTTTTAAGCTAGATTTTTAGAGGGCGTCTTTTCACTTATAGCTGTACTAATTATGGAATCCCATTTATTTGTTACTGAATATTTTTTCTAGATTTTTTTTAATTAATGCAAATGATCTACTATCTACTAATGACTAATTTATAAAAAGTGATCAAAATGTATTGAGGAATAAACTTATAGCATTAATTGGTTAAATTTTGGAAATATTTGTAGTTTAAGCAAAGTAACTAAGTCGTTCAAAAGAATGACGTCTCTCAGCATTGCACACCAAGCTCTTGAGACTAGAAGAATAAGATCTATAACATTTATAAGAGTTCAGAAGTTGTTACTTATTCTATTCTCAATCTCACCATACACTGATGCAACTGCTAGGTTTCTTGAAGTTTTTCAGCATTTTAATCATACTAAGCAAAAGTTTTGTCAGTTTGTCAATTTTGTAGCCAAAATTAATATAAATTCTTTGTAATGAGTGATAAATGGATATGAATACTGTCATTTTAGAAAAAACTAATTTGAAAAATAATATTTTTTATTTACATCTTCACTGAGCCATAATACTGAATACATTAAACAAGTATTGACATAGGTATTTTGAATGTATAGCTTGAATTACAATAATTGTAATTTAGTAAGCTAATGCATAAGGGAAGCTAAAGCTATTTGAATTACCTTAGCAAGTTTCTATATTTTGCAGAAATTTATTTGTAAAATGTGAAAGAAAGATATCTATGCAGTAGTCAAGAACAAAAGATGGCTACATAGTAGTCAAGTATGTAAGATGGCTACCCAGTAAAGTCCTAGGTAAATGCTGAAATAACCAAATCCAGCAACTTATTATTCTTGAGCTTGCCATGCTCAGACCCAGCTTGTGAAACCCATTTTTTAGGGTAGACATTAGGTACTGGATCTCAGTCCTTTGCATTGCCCAGATTACATCAATCAGTGGGAATGATTTTTTTAATCACTCAAATCTTTTTTCCATTGTTATGCTTGGACAGGTTATGCAAAACAGCAAAATTTTACATTTGAAATTTTCAATTTTTAATCTATTTGGAACATTTTTATTAGGAAAAGTTTCACCTCTCAAGTGAGAAAAAATAGAAATATTGATCATATTTTCTACTCTTCAAAATAGAAAATGTTACATATTGAGGTAGAGGCAAAATTTTACAACTTTCTTACTATTTAGAGGTAAGGTAATACTTAAAATCACTCAGTGCTGCATCTGCCCATTTAAAAGTGATTGCAAATCATAATATCCATTCACATGGAGAGAATGAAAAACAATTTATGATGCATGCAGAAAAAAAGGAATCGGAGCGCTTCCCACGGGCTTAGCTCTCACCTTAAACAAAAAGATTACAGTGACTTCCTCATATTCCTGTTCTTGGTTTCATCAAGTCTTAGAGGCTCTTTACATTGAAGAAATTGATCAAAAATGTCTTTTCATTAACATATACCTAAGACATCAGTTGCTAGACAATTTTCAACTGCACGTTGCTAGTCTCGCAAAGTTGAAGGGTGTCGTCATTTGAGGGGAACTGATTACTCATCCTCCACATCTTTCTTACAAGTCTCCATGGAATGATTGAAAAGGTTAATTTGAAATTCCAAAATTTTGTGCATCAAAACCTAGACAGTTTTATGAACAAGGTGTACATATTTAAATTTATCAGTCATTGAGAATGGATTTCAGATACGATTGAAACTGGTGTTCATGAATAAAGTAAATTCATTTTCAATGGTTTATTACATTTTTCACAACTTAGAAAGGCCTGAATATTTTTTTAATGTCTAATAATATCAAAGAAGTGCCCTAAACTGGCTTCTCATGGAGCAAAATTCAACTGTCATTGAAAAAATATTGCTGAAAAATGGTGGTTTCATCAAATAGACCAGTTATTATTTTGTTGATGCCTATGTACCAAACACTAAAATCATATCATGAAAACTCAATAAAGTTACAATATTTCAAAAAACTCTTGGAGTGAGGAAGATCTAATATCTTTAATTGCAGAGAGTAACAGTAAAAATTATTGACAGTGTAATTATTCTCTAATTTTTCAACTTCATACCACTTTGGTAGAAGAAATGATTAATTAACCTTTGATGATGATATACCACGGTCTGCACAGAGATTTATGAACAATCGAGGAAATAATTTCTCTATGGCAAAATTTTTCAGTACTAAATGAGTAAGCGGACCAATAATGAATTAACAGGAAATCTGGAGGTTTTACACGATAATCAAAATAATTTTGTTGATTCTTCAAGTACTTTAATTTACTTGGTTTCAAAGTGATGATTCAAGTTGACCACATTGGCACCATCACTCAGATTGACTCTACAAGGTGGCATTCTGTTCATTAGATATTTCTTACAGGTGCTCAAGAATACCTGGAAAACAATATTTGTCATAGCTAATCATATTCTTGTACCTTTCCTTTCAGTTGATGATTGTATAATTCACTTTAGGTTTATTAGTGGCTGTTGAAACAAGTTCATAATTTGTTACTCAAGTTACCTAAACTGAGTTCTCATCGTAGCTTGCTAAGGCCATGGCATCTTACGCTGGAGTGTTGAGCACTCATCACCGTGACTATGTCATCCCTGGCATGTCAGACACGGAGAGCATCAAGAGGAGGTCGTCGTCACGCAACATTAAAAGACCTAAATTTGATGATGAGCTGGTCGAGTCCAGTCTTGGTGGAGGCCAAGGCCTGTCGCCACTTCCAAAATTCAGAATGCGAAATACGTCAATGTCAGTTGTCGAACCTCCGGCACCTGCTACACCTGTGAGTTTTCAGTCGGCTAAGCTATAGTTTTTCAGCAAATCATTCATTAATGGAACAGATGGTTGATGTTAACTTGTTTCAAGTGTTCCTATGTCATACGTGGAATAAAATATTAGTTACTTATGTCAGTTCTTTTGTTTTCAGACTCCAAGTGTTAATTTGGAATCACGCAAGAGGGTTATCCCTAAGCCACAGGTGACTGTAAGCAGCAGCAAAAAGGCACGGAAAGGCAAGAACACCTCTAATATCCCCTCGAAAGATCTTGGCCGCTGGAAACCAACAGATGACCTTGCCCTTATCTTAGGAGTACAACAGACGTGCGATCTCACAGCAGTGCATCGTGGTGTAAAATTTTCCTGTAAATTTACTCTTGGAGAAATTCAAGAACGGTGGTATGCTTTGTTGTATGATCCCACTGTGTCCAAAGTTGCTCAACAAGCTATGAAAAATTTGCACCCAGAACAGGTGATTCTCGTACAAAATACTTGACTCATACGTGATATTCTTGTAAGAAATTTCACACAAAACTGTTACAATTTGAAATAAACAGTTTTTGTGCAAGTGTAGTCGTACGTGTAACCCAAGAAATTTTTTATTTCAGATAAGTGCTATTGAATCGAAGGCTTTATTCAGCAAGGCAGAGGAGGAAATCCTGTCAACAATCAAGTCTAATTCTGCTCTGGAGCTGGAGAGATTTGAGACGTTGCTGCAGAATCATCCCGACGTATTTCACGTGGGCCGCACGGCCAAGTCTTTATTGTCACACTGGCAGCAGCTGAAACAGTACCACCTTCTGCCTGATCAGAATCCATCAGCGTCGCTCAAACATGGAATTGACAAGGACTTCTGTGAAGCTGAAAAGCAGGTTAAGCTCGTGTGTGATAGTGATAATTGATTTTCATCCCACGTTGTGACAATTTGCAACTCTTGTCAGAACTTATATCAAATAGACCGAAGCTTATCCATTCATCCTCATATTAGCACACCAACATCTATCCAAGTTGTATTATTACCTCGGGTAATAAAAATGTGACGCGGTGGTTTGGGTCTATAGTAAAATGAGAATGGATGACTATCAAGTGGCAAATAGAATAAGCGAATCAAACGCCGCCGATAGAGAGACGAGAAGGAGGCCCAGAGTGGTTATATAGAGTGAAAAGTCAGCTATGAGGTATGAATTTGTCTGTGTGTGGAGAATGGAAGTGAATTATTGTGGTTGATTCAGTCTCGATGGGCATGACCCTCGTGGGGCCATGACTCCATTTGGGTACGTGGGAAAAAGGGAGGGGAGAAGGACAGATGCGACAATGTTAGTTTGGAAGTAAATCAACATTAAATTTTCAAATTATAATTCCGCATATGCGAACACATCAAGACTGAGAAAAAAACTAAATTGTGTACTTTCTTGAGAGCGGCTAAATATGTTCCTCTTGATTTTACTCTGCATACCGATGTTAATTCTTACCATTACTTGATATTAATAATCCGAGCATACACTGGAGAACATACTTATGTATTTCTCAGAAGTGGAACAACTCCTGTCTTCTAGTGTGAATCAGTTACTGATTTAAGGTTTCTAGTAGAAAACATTCCTGGGCAAGGTTACCGGTTCTATGGAAGACAAGTTATAGAGACAGCTAAGTAGCAAGGCTGTTGTTTTAAAGCATGAAATTCTTGAAGCTTACATGTGCTTGAACAACTTTTGCCAACTGAACCTTAATTCTACTTTTTATGGCCAGATCGTTGACTCGGAACTTCTACAAGAAGTCATAGACCCTGCAGTGTCACACGAACAGCTGGTAGCGTCTCGAGCCAATAAACGACGTTTGCGACACCTAGAAGATAAAGTGGCACATCTGAGCGTCCTCGTCGATTCTGTGACGGGAATTTCCCCGCCTGACTTTGACACAGACACCCTGGCTACACTCAAAGGAAGGCTTGTAAGGTGAGCTAGCTGCAGAGGCCAAAAATTGAGTGCTGGCCATTCATTACCTGCGTTATTCGTAAGATTTTGTATTTGATGCGCATTTGCATGTAACGATTTAATTATTTTTACTTCAATTTGCAGCGCTTTATCATTAGAAGTTAGGAGACCCTGGTCTACAGGTCTACTTTTATGTTACTGCTGGATGTCAACTGTGTATTAACCGACGACAATTTAAACAGTTAGGTATCGGAGAAAGTGAAGTGTTATCTCTATATCTTTTAGATAATTTTCAATTGTATTGTGCCGTGTCAGGTACCTGATGCGCTCTGACAACATCACCCTGGGTCGTAAGGCCGCCGGTGTCAACGTGGACGTCGACCTCACGCTTGAAGGACCAGCGTGGAAAATTTCGAGAAGACAAGTACGTAAGAACCTTCTTTGCGTCTCTTCATGGAGACAAGTTTGGTATTGGAAGTGCATTTAATTTTTTTTATACAATGTACGCTGTGGTTGTATGCATAAATACGAGTATACCGCGTGTTAAAAAGTGGTAGGTACAAACTCTGACATTAGGCAGGGGCTCGTGAAGTAAATACTTTTTCACGAATACCAAGATTTCAAATTTCCTTTGTTTCAAGGCACTGAGATTCAAAATTTGACCTTGATACTCAATAACATTTCCCTTTTTAAGAAATTTCAATGATGAATGAAACGGATATCAGAGAAACGTTTTATTAAACAAATTAAAGAATAACTTAAAAATATCTACCCCTGCATCAGTACAGGTCTGGTACCTCCTCCGAATGGATTGCGGGACAAGATGCGAAAGTCTTAGCTCTTCGACGACGTTAATTACTGCGACCGCTATCCTGGTGACAAGATCCATCTCGAGACATGACCCCTTTAGATTTCTCTTTGGGCCACATGATATCATTGATTTACAAACCACTGGTGGAGCCCGAGATAGATCTCGTCGAAAGGAAGGATAGCGGTCGCAGCATTCAACATTGCAGTAGAGCCAAAACTCGTGCACCGTATCCAGCGAACCATACGGTAGAGGTACCAGACATGTATTGATGGAATGGGCAGACATTCAGAACAGTTGTTGTTCAGTTTGTTTAATAACATCTGTTTCTCTGATATTCGTTTTACTTACGATTCACTTTTCTCAAAAAGAGAAATGTTATTAAGTGGCCATCGAGGTCAAATTTTGTCTCGGTGCCTTGAAGTTAAGGAGTTTTGAAATATTTGGTATCGTGATAACGTGTTTATTTTGCGTGTGCCTGCTTCATGTCAAAGTTTGTACCTCTCGTTATTTAACACCCTGTATATTTCACGACACAAGTATAGTCACATGTTTTTTTTTTATGCAATGCCCGAATAGTTGTATTAATACTGAGCCGTTAAAGGTTATACGATTAGTGTACCACTTACGAGGTTCGATTTTTGTAAAAAGTTAATAAGTCCTTTCGGAGAAATTTTCCCCAAGCAATTTCGTATGATTTTATACATATGAAATTATTGAAGCGGCAACCATAACTAAAGATGAACTCGGGTATAAATCACTGGAGTCATAGATATCATCTTCAGAAATGACGACGTTGAGTTTCGAGTTAATATGCCATTTTGAGACGTGAAAGGAACTGTATTAATTTCAGGGCATCATATCGCTGCTGGACAACAAAGAGTTCATCCTCCGCAACGAGGGCAAGCGAGCAATGTTTGTTGACGGCAAGCCCGTGGTGGCGGGTAGCAGCTGTCGCCTCCTCAACAACTCCGTGCTCGAGATAGCCGCGCTCAGGTTCATATTCCTCATCAACGCGGGGCTCGTCAATCAGAGAGCCAGCGTCAAAACTGAAGACGAGCGACCCGAGACTAGCTGATCTATCGCACACTGGGAAGTTTTACTTTGTTCCTTAGAAAATAGTTCTAGTAATATTTGTTTGGTGGTTTGGAGCACCGGTGTACTTTCATTGCACTATACAAAGACTTACGTGTAGAGAACAAGAGCAGCAACACGAGGAAGTCATTGGAAGCTCTTTTGTACAAGTTTAAACCGTGCGCTGAGTAGCATGCACTCATGTCATTAGCTTCTCTTAATTAGAACTTCGTAACTTCTACATGATATTGACTTCAATAATGCAAATGAGCAAATGAGGAGGCAATAAACCGCCTATTGAGACGTTAAATTTTGTCATCGTATTTACTTCAATGAAGTGGTCTTCATTGCATGGCCACTTGGCTGTATAGAATGTTCAATTGGACAATCTATTCGAAAGGTAATTATTGTACTTCGATTATCGTGACGTTTGGGAACATTCATGATTGATTTGTCCGCCATACGCCAAAGAAGATGGTCCTCCAATTTGATCTTGTTATAGGAGACCACACTTCCACGTTTACTTCAACATTGAATAAGAAATAGCAGATGAATACTTTGTTTCAATGAAACTTATCTTATTAGCACGTCGTCAGGTGTGGCTACCATTATGAAGCTGAAAATGGAATTTTTGTCTCTACAGACAAAATTCTTCGTCTGATGAACTCAAGACACAGCGCATTTAGTGATGCAAAATATCCCTTGATCGAAATAACAGAATTGTTCGGTGCTTTCGATGCACAGGCAGCTTTAACACAGTCAACTTAATAACTGCAAATCTACATGTTGGGCCTCTAAATTATCAATATCTATAGCTATGGTTCAATATGAACAGAAACAGCTTTGAAGTAGATTAATATTAGATTTAGCTCAAATATCATTACTTCAGGCACTGATACAAACCATGATTTATTATAGTTTACTAGCAGGAGGTTCAATTTCTACTACAGTGACGTAGCAAGGATAGAGGAGCGAGAGCTAAAACATTCTCAGGTTGAAAATGAAAGGTTGGGAAACGGATGCGAATATTCAGTGCTCGACAAGAGCTGGGTGAATGGGATGTGCCCAGTACAACTAAGATTCGTACTATGTCGTGCTCACCATAGAACGTTCGCCCTGATATGTGTAAGGATCCCATGATTTCATTAGGGCTGCGAATAGCATTAGCATTGCAAACTAAGTATAACAAGCTGTTCGCACGGCGCAACACTGTAAGATCGGAACTCACACGGCGGCCGAGCCAGTCAACAAAGTATAGAGACTCAACAAAGTAGAACACGAAGGGAACAGAAGCAATTGCTGTCAATAAGTCACCAGGATTTCACGTCAGTCAACCTATTTCGGGGAAGAGGATCAACTCTACAGCCTCTCTAGTCTCTTTACATCCCTTTAGACTCGTGTAACTGATACTGCAGAATCTCCTGTAGCTTCAGGAGATTATAGATAAACACCAAGTTATTGAGACGATAACCAAGGCACTGTTAGGCCACCTACCTTTTGGACGGAGCCGTAGGACATTCTTAGCATTACTAGAAGCACACGATATGCCCCGGCAAAGAATATCATCTAGTCCAAGTCGAAGGATCGTATAACAGTAAACGTCCTCTCAGGAAAGAACAAACTAACCTAAGGACAGAAGGACGACCTCACCTTGAGCATATGCAGGGTGGCCGCAACCCGCACGCCGCAGGTGTTGTCGTCATTGACGCGGGTGTAGCTGAGCAGGCTGTCTGACGCGACGCAAGTCCCGTACACGTCTATGCTGGATGGGTACACGAAGCCGCTCCCTGACACGTTCTTTTGGCTGACGACAAAAAGTATACATTTTTTGCATCATATCTCAAAACTGCCAAAGAAAAATATAATGAGCATAATAGCACATATGATACTCCGCTAACCTCGGCATCGTCTCAGAAATAATTCTATAACGATTAACAGATTGCAACAAGCTGCTAGAGAGATCTATGGCACGGCAGCAACCGTATTGGATGCGTGTCACGTGAACCTAATCTTGCCTGACTCGTCAACGCATTTCCAGCCATTCGATCAACTGGTAGATCATTTCACCTTCAGAAAAATAGTATCGTCACTGAAATGTGTCAAATTTCTTCGATGCAGGTAATTACTCAGTGCTTAGCTTTTAAATCATTCTCACCTAGTTTTCAGTGCAAATCGAAATGGTATCCCAAAAGGTTTCAATTATCATAAAATTTGTTTACGTTATAACTGCATTAATTTCAATAAATAATGTTATTCAACTCACCAGAAGGTAACCTTTGCATTGAAGTCTTCATCCAAGACGCCAAGATGGTTCAGAGGCCACACGAACATAGCACTAAAGAGGACGTGTTGAGGCGACTGATGAGGCTCTCTCGGGCCTGCATGCGGGTGCCCGGTGCTCAGCCCGCACTCCCTGTTGTTGTCAGGTGTTAGCAGAGGTCCAGCGAGCCGAGACATTGAGGCGGTGCTACCACCATTCGTTGGGTGGCGTTCAGAGGAACTTCTGGCGTCCAGAAGCTCTTCGATTGTGATGCTCTTTACATTATTCGATGTAAGGAAACTCTGGACGCTCGCCTGCAGAACTACAACAGTGACGTTAGGTAATGATCGATGTAGCTCAAGACCCGCAATCGGAAACGGAGTTTCATCATACACTAATATTTCCCCATTACACGATCTTAACTTGGAAGCAATAATTTGGGCAGCGCGCCGGAAAGCAGACGTGAAGGTGAGACTGTTGTATGCTCGCAGAGTGCTAGGCGGCAGCACGAAATGTTTTTCTTCCGCAACTTCTTGGATGAAGTTTTCCAATCTCACTGAAGACTCGAGGTGCGACAGTTCGGAGACATTGGATCGCTTTAAATATTCTTCTTCTTCAGCAGTGCTCTTCGCCTGAACGACATGTCCCAGGCCAAAATATAATTCATTTTTCAAGACGTACTTCACTTCATCATCGAGTATTTCCGTATAAGAAGCGCGTATGACTCGAGTAGAATTTTCGTCTTCCTCTTTAACTTTTTCATTTATTTTCCTTGTCATAATGGAGACAATTCTCGGGTCGTCAACAGGGATCACACGAATCACATCCGATGCGGTCAATCGGAAGACCAAGATCTCGTCCGTCCGTACAGATCTTCTTGAGACAGAAGGATACACGGCTGTTTCCCAGCACCTGTCGTTACCAGGACGAGTATCGATTACGTTGTTCTCGTCTACGTACAGCCGGAAACACAAAACAACCGCGTCAACTTTGCCACTAGTTGAGCAACGCAATGCACAAATTTTATCTGCATTACCAGCAGTGAACTTCACCAAGTCATCGCTGGAATTGAAATCAATATGGAAGACTTTGTACCACTGGCTCAGTAATTTGTAGCCTTCTGGCAGGTGCTCAAGTCTCTCAGTATTATAAGGCTCTTCGCCACTCACAGAGGTAATTGAAATTGGCCCGTAAGATGAAAGATCGTTTTGGCGTCCCAAAGGCTTTGAGTAGCGACAGATGTACGCGCTCTCAACGACGGCGACGTACGCCTCAGCGCGACCAGGGACCACTCGACTTCGGGGGGCGGGTGAGCCAAGGCAAGGAGGAGGAGGCTTCAAAAGACGGCGCCAGGCATCCAAAACGGTGGGTATGCACTGCTCTCCCAGCAGTGCGGCATCCACAGTTTCGCTCACTACTAAATCCGCTCTGCAAGCAACCGAGAAACTCATAATTATGCATCAAAATATCGACACGGAAACATAAACATAAAAAAATTAAACTATGGAGACCGTCTGTGGAGTTTTGTTCGAATGTTTGAAAATAGTCTTTTTACAGTGAAATTTTTTGATGCATACTTTATAACATCACAGAATTTGAAAAATGCACCTGCAAAATTATTTTGACACCTTATTTTGATGAATTTACATATTATTGACCTGCTTACGATCCCTCATTGTACATTTAAATCAAAGTAAAGTGGTTCTAACCTGCAGCGACTGCTGCACTGCACATGGGCACACGAATGAGGAGGGAGCTTACGCTCGCTTCAGTGTAGCTGTCCACGATCCCGCTTCAGACTCTCCCTACCATCACCATCATAAATCATAGGCAGTGCAGCAGTAAGCACTTGGTGATTATCCTTCTAAGTTGATCGTATGATGTATAAAATGCATTTTGTGCGGATAACTTGTGTGGAATTCTACAAAAATGCTGACTTTCATTTATTTACATCTGAAAAACGTGATGTTTTGTCTTTGAGGTACAACATCTCCTAGATTTTTGGGCCAATAGTAATGAAACGCACCTCATTCAATGGGATTTTATTATAAACTCATAGTATTGAACTACTTTTCTTTAAACCTGACAGTTCCATACGAAAATCGGGAAAACGTGAAAAAATAAACATTTTTTGAAAATGCCATAGAAAATCACTTTTTCAAAAATCGGTCAACATTTAGTGATCTCTGAATTGAAACGCCATTAGACCAACCTCATCGTTCTAGTTAAAAAAAAATTACATGGCGTAGAAATTGTAGCAAAAGCTATATTACTGTATCTTTTTTATTGAGACAATGATGGAAAAAATGGTTTTCTGATTTACATCGGTGGACTTTTCATCAATATTAAAATGTGCATTTTTCATCAAGCCACATGAGAGTGCCAACTCTGAAATGATTCACTCTAAAGATAAAAAGTTAGTTCCGTTCCCAGACGACCCCTCAAGCCTTCCGAAATGCAGGCCACACTGTACCAAGTCAACAATTGATTGAGCTACGCCAAAATCAAACGGTCCACAGTTATAATTCCCAGAGCCTTTGGCCTCTGCGAAGGAGGGTAACCCTTGTATGAGAAGAGTACACTAGGCACAAACAAAAAGGAAACTTCCCAGAAAACGTATCTTCCGTCTAGCGAGGTTCAGGTAATTAAACTAATTATAACTTTTGTATCTGAGAAACTCTCTGGGTATTCATCGAGGTAGTACACATTCTTGAGTAAAAGGACTGTCGCTAACGCATACGATAGGTAGAAACAAGAATGCCTAAATAATATATTGGGAAACTTCGTACTAAACATTTAACATTTGAAGATAATAAAATAAAAATCAATTAATAAAAAATTAATAGAATAAAAGCTAAAAGTTTGATGGAAGTCAACAATAGTTGAAAAGTTAATTAAAAAAAAAATACAATTGCAAAGCCATTCTAAGAGAGTTTATTTTAGTTGTGTAATCTAATTAACTGTCATTGTAACGTTCCTCTTGGCCAATGGTAGTAGGAACGTTACCATGACATATTGCATGAGCACAAGGACAAGTTTTGTCTGTTGCAAGCGATTGCACTAGAAATTTACCTTTCAGTGAGCTCCAGAGCAGAGCTGTGTATGTTCAGTATTCTGATGCTTTGGTGCGGTTTCATCAATTTCCTTGGCTTTCCTTGCCTTCGAGGTCTCTTTTTCTGTTCAGCCTTGCATTTCTCAGCAGCACCAGCGCTGCGTTTCAGATTGACTTCGGATTCAGCTTCAGAGAAACAAGCAAAACCTTCATTAGCTATTTTTTGTGCAGGATCACATTCAAAGACACTACTTTCTCCCCCTAATCCCATCAAGAACCCATGTTTTACAAATGATAGTTCATTTCTTTTGTGAAAATGAGGTTCATCCAACAGTAAATTTTCATTATTTTGACATAACATTCGTATTTCACCATGACATAGTTCATTAGAGCGCAGGTATTATGTTTTTATAGTGTCGCACTCTATGCCCCGAGTTTCGAAACCTCCATTTCACAAGTTCATGCTGATCAGCCCGCCAGTCCCCGAAGTCAGTACCTACACCAGTCGGAGTACGGGGCGTGGCACTCCTGCTGAGAATGTGAGGGTCAGGTTCCGCCCCCGCCTCCAGCACAGCAGTGGACGAGTTGACGCGCACGACTTCCTCGGCCACCTCGCACATGACGGCGCTGGTGTCGCAGCCTGTCACCTCTACCTCAGGGGCGCACGCAGCATACAAACTACCAGCAGAGGAAACGTTTTTTCATTCAACAAAAATAAAACCTCCACTAATAATTCGTACACGAGTGACGGAACGATTTTATCTTTACCAATCAACTACGTGTCCAGCACCGATGCATGCATGTGCACACCTCATATGATTTAATGCATAAGTAATAATTGGTTTGAATTGTGAAATGAAGAACAACGTAATGATACTAGGCATAAAACACCATCAATTCTTGGGTAAAAGATGAATTACAAGTTCATAGATCAAACACACGTCAACCGCAAGTTGCCTGAAAGCCCTTAAAAAACACTCAAAGGTTCACAATATAAAAGGATTTATGAAACAAAAATTGCAGCAAACATCGACAACAACATGCATGATCTAGTAGAATTAGGGGCTTTACCTAAGCAAGCCAGAACCAGACCCGACATCCAGCACACGGACAACCTTCATTTTGGAGCAGTGGCGCTGCACACCTCCACTGGCCTCACACACACCGCTGTGGCTTCCAGCAAGGTCAGGGTGTGCTTCTGCAGCCTCATCAGACACAGCAGCACTGGATCTGGTACTAGAAGTCTCTTGAAACTTGTGTAATTCAGAGATATTCCTTAAATTGCGATCAAATTCTTGATTTGGAGTTAAGTTTAATGCATATATTGGGGAAGACTTTGAACCTCGTGATGAGAGCTTCTTGGAGTGATTGTCTTCAATTAGGCCTGTTATTGAATTTCTCAGTGCATTCTTGAAGGCTAAGTTTCGAATTTTGTCATTGAGCATAGGTATATGCCAACGGTCAACAAGGCCATTTACCACACTGGCCTCAAGAGTTCGATAACATGGATCACGTACCTTTCTTTCATATCTATTAAGCATAGGTGATGAACATAAAGAGCAATTAACTTTGTCTTTGGCAATTTCATCAAAAGGTGTGAACTTAGTTGAAGAATCAGTACTTGTAAAATTTTTGCTTTCTGATACATTGTCACATCTGTCTTTGCATTCAGACATCAGTGCCTTGGAATTTTCCTCATTAAGAAGTAGTGAGTGTTCTTCAGTATCACAATTCTCACTAGACAGAGTAGTCTGGTTCAATCTCTTACCACTAACAGACTGCCATTCAGAAGAATCAGGTGTTTTGGGTACAACCTCATTACATTTCTGGTTACGAGGAAGGACACCAACCTTGGCACAGCTACACTCAACATTTTCCACTGTAGGGTGATTTTTCCATTTATTGGGCTTCTTTTCCAAGTCTTCAGCATAAATTTTTTTGGCCTTTCTATTTGCTTTTGAAAATATTGGACATCCCACTGAAAGTAGCTGCCAAGCTTCTCGATACAGCTCATTTCTGGAAAAAATGAAAGAGGAAAACCATGCATACTTTATCACCACCTCAGTATATAAGCAATTGAAGATGCCTCATCAATATCTTAAAAATTAATTACAATGACAATGCGTGTCATTGCTCCACATAACATGGTTTTGCTCTACAATTTGTACTCAGAATGGAGACAAAAGAACTAATATCTTGTGATGCACTTAAATTATGAAATAAAACCCACATTACATCAGGGTGAGTAAATTATACATGAACATAAAAAATTAATAAATCAAACAATGATACACAAAATATCAGTAACAAATAATAATATAAATTGTGTGGCACTTTTAATGTATGATTTTGACATAGTTTCTAAATCCATACAGAAACACTACCAAGGAATAATTTTAGCACCAGAGTCCAAGCCAATAGGCACACATTTTTGTGTCTGAAAATGTAAGAAAGGAAGGTTGCTTGCTCATAGAAGAAAAAAAACATGCAATGAACTGTCAACAGTAATTTTTGGACTCATTTTTAGAAGATTGTACTATGAACAAAGAATATGGTATATTAGACTCAAATTACATCCTAACAATGATACTGTATCATATTATAGAAGAATAAATGAATACATATGAAATCATCATAAAGGGAAAGTGCTATTGCAAAAGAGTTATAGAGCAAGATGAAATGTTACAATATAATATTAAATATATAAATACCTATATGAAAAAGATTTTTTCATCGTTTACAACTGCAAATTAATGTCGTAGAACTTTGCCAATCAATTAGCTCTAGCATAGGGCTGCACATATTTAGTGCCTAAGTACTTTGATACATTGGCAGAATGGATCTGGTAATAAATATATTCTGTAAACAACACTTATGATGACAAATTTTAATATAACCCTAACCAACATCTGTGGTAATTTTAGTGTTTGCACCTAAGCATATGACAAGCACGAGTTGTGTAAATAAAGAAATACCTGCAGAGAAATGCAGCTGTGAGGTAGGCCAGGTCCATTGACTGAGGGTAGAGCTCATTGAGCAGCTCCAGGCAAGGTAGCACATCCTCAACCTCAGATATGGCAGCTTCTGTAAGTAAAATAAATTACTAGAACAAAAGCATCTACATTTGTATAAACCTCACAAAAATTTAAAATATTTTTAGAGGATAAGATTAGCACAAACAGCTATAATGAATGAATAACTTTAGGAGTGTTAAATAAATTTATAAATCAAAAGGTTAACTACCTCAGCAACACTTGTGCAAAAAAAGTTTTTAAATTTCCTTCAAAGATGGAGACACCGTAGTATATATATTGGACTCTCCTACAGGCCTACTCAAGGTGAACAAATGAACTTCACTAGCACACATGTCATGACACTGTGGGAACACAACTGCACAGAAGACCAGAAGATTGAGTTAGACTTAGCTAATTTCAAAACCCTTACTGGACAATCAAATTAATCTTGTAAAATAGATTAGCTACATTGAACACAATCAAGTTTAATTAATATTAAGTACAATGGCTCCTCTCTATACATTAATTCAATCTCATTTTAACTTTAGGCTTAAATTTTGTTGCATATTTGATTTACCATGATCGACCTAACTGAAATTATGAGCCCTTAATACTGCCTATGGCTTAATGCTTCTAGTTAAGCTGTTCCATCCATAAAGAAAGCCAAATTTCAAGGCAGCAACACTTGTGTTTTGAAGTTGACATGCTTTTATTGTTTTTGGTCTCTTTGTAATTCAATTAATGGTATCTCGATATTTTAACAATTTGAATATGAGAGTTATTTACAACTATTCAATCAAAATGAGTAATTGCCCTCAGGTAAACCATTACCCAACACTGGTGGTCAAACACATAGATAGGCATCTTGTTAAGGAGATTTAGCCTTTTTTTTGGTAGTTTAAATTGTTTAATCATGTGTACTGAAGAATGTGTCATTTTTTATGCAATTCTGATGCTTGGAACTAGAGTTATGGGGTTTTGAAAATGGGGGAGTGGAGGTTGAGAGACTTCCAAAGGTGAAACACTATGCAGTGCACACTTAGCTTTGTTTACTGTTACATTACAGTATATTATACTTTGGTGAGTGTATTTTATGGGTTCAGATGGTATGAAAAATGAGAAATATTTTTTGTAAGTTTGTATTTTTCAAAAATTGAGCACTTTCATCAAAATATCCTAAGTACTCTTATCTGATATTATTATTTGTACTACTACACCCATACAACACATCTAATACAGACAACTGTATTGAACTATCTAGAGTGTAAGTTTGATAATTTGTCTTCCTCTGAAAATTGCAGTTAAATTCACATGTTCCCATTTAGGCTCACCCCCAATTTCCAACCCCTCCAAAATGGCAGTCAAATCCATATCTTCCCATTAAGGCTCACCCCTAATTTCCCAACCCCCTGCAAAAACCAGGTGCGCACATTCTTGAGAACCATGGAGCCACATTTATTTTGAAAGTATCCTTGTATTACCTTATTAGTAATTTTTTATAAATTTTTCTTCAATTTAAATTGGACTGGTCTTGTTGGATAATTTTTTTTCAGATGTGGAAAGCTAATTTTTTAAAGGTTTAGAAGAAAAAAAAAAATAGTTAAAAATTAGCTCGAACTGTACCTGTTTCCAGTTTTTTGGCAAGTCCTCAACCTATTATATGATCTTTTCTGGTTGTTACATCAAGTTAGGTTACGTAAGGCTAGATAAGATTAGGTTAAATTA
>VOMN01023479.1:0-14183 GCA_014899125.1 Orchestia grillus | reverse complement strand
GAGGGCTCCATGACGCACTTGAGGGCTCCATGGCGCACTTGAGGGCTCCATGACGCACTTGAGGGCTCCATGACGCACTTGAGGGCACCATGGCACACTTGAGAGCTCCATGGTGCATTTGATCATTTCAGCATTTCCGCCTTATTCTTCAGTATTACTCATTCATGAACATTATTTTGGAATTTCTTTCAAAGAAGTCGTCGACTTCGTACGATATTGTGCCAATCGTATGAAAATTTTGGAATGTACGAAAAAATTACGGTAGTTTGTAAAATAACTCTGAAAAAACGCCTCAAATTTCAAACACAATTTACAAAAGAAATTAAGATTATTAGAGGAAAATCCGTGATCAATCCTTCGTGCTGACCATACAGCACATATGTATGTAACACACTCTATCATGCTGATTACACAGCACACAATTGTGCTCCAATTATGCGCTGTGTGTTGCACACAGCGCTGCGTGTTTTAATTTCAATTTAAATTACCAGGTTTTAATTTCGGCTTTAATTAAGAGTTACCGAACTTGATTACGGCTCAGTGGATTAGTTCAAGCCTCGCTGTCACTGGCGGCAGGCCGCTCAAGTGGAGTTCAACAGTCGAACTTTTCTACTTATTTCATTCGCATTTATTCAGTACCGGATGCGTGGCCAGTGTAAAAAGAGGACTTTCCGCGTTTATTCCTAAAATGAATTTGTTTCACTTTGAAGCATGCAATGGGCCACAAGCGCTCAATATCGTTTTTTTTTAAATCGACCATTCATAACCAAGCCATGTTCACGAACCTAGCGCCATACCCTATTTTATGAATAGCAACATTTAATTTCCTTTAGATTGCGTTGATGGTCATATTCAGTATCCTATCTACGACACTGCCACTCATCAGTGCGTGTGAAGACGGAGACGAAGACACTAAGCCTGCAACAAACAAACTGTGAATTACTTTGTTGTTCAGCTACATAGTCATGTGACCCGTCTAAAATAGCCTGCCTAAATGCTGTCGTATCATATTCCATCAAAAAACACATCCAATTTCGTTCATATTCATTCGTTTACTATACAATACTCAACACCCTACCTGTGACACTGCCCCACGCCCTGCACGGCTTGACAGGGAACCAAGATTGAACTTTTGTCGACGATAGTCTACCCCAAAGCCGTACTTCATACGCCCGTGTTCACTCTGAAGTACTGAGCGAGTATTGCATTCATTGAAAGATTGAACTTAAAAGATGCACTCTAATTCAGTTTTCCCATATTTTGCTGTTTTCCTTGAAAATTGCACTAGTACCAAAAAATTGAATCAGAAATGTTCATCAGTCATCCAAACTGCCACACGAGTCATCCTTAGGTTAAATGACAGTTAACAATCATATTCACCGGGCACTTTGATCTCTTTGATTAATTTTTACTTTACGAAAAATGTAAAAACTTTAAAAATGGTTCCCACAGTAAAAATTGACCAAGAATGTATTTAATTTAGATGCCCCAATAGAAACGCTAAATGCCGTTCCTCATCATAAGTGGATTTTGTTAAATAATATTTTTAATCTTTGCGTTCGTGTCAATGTTATGACAATTGATGTGATATAAATTTCTAAATATGCATAGAAAATGAGTAATGTTTCATCATTACGGATAGCTTTTCCGTGCTTTATATTTACTCTAAAATACTGCTCTTAAAAATCGAATTAAACACAAATCAGTAAAAATTACTGACCGATTGTATTCACCTAGGAATTTGATCCAAATTTCTCGTCGTGCTCAGCCTCAATCTATCTATGTATCTACTATAATACTAAAACTCTGGTCGTCTTACTTGTTTGCTTGCTTGAAACCGTGCACGCGTTTGTCTGTCGGCTCTGAGATATTCGAAATTTATACTCTTCGTTTAATCCTGTAATGTGGATACCGTCTTAACTGCATAGGATATATTTCCGGATACGGTTCGATTTTGATAAAAAATATTTGACGCGTTGTTTAGTTCAGAAACAAAACTCGCCCTGGAATTACTTCGTACGATTCAGATCAAAGGTTTCGCACTCATTAATTTCTTTAGTAACTGGAAATTTAATTCCGATAGTCGATAATTATTGGCAACAAATTCATTTACAGCTTTCAGCCTCATCCACGAAGAGTTTTAATCTGATCTTCATGCAGATAAAAAAGTAGGAATTTTTCAAAGCCTTAGAGCGTGTAAATATTTTCCCCTAACCTGCACGTGAAGTTTTGTGCCTTGCGTTAAACTAACTCGTTAAACTGAATTAAAAGGAATTCACCGACAAAGAATGCGATCATCCTTTTCGAATATCTGCAAAGTATCCCACATTTTGCGAGCTGAGAGCCATGTTATCGCAATGTAATTATATAAGTTGCACAATGCGGAAGGTCGTTCGAATAAAATTCACATAATTGATTACATGAATTGATTTTCTGATGTTTTTAATATACCACCCCTCGCCAGTGGCAGCTTTCATAATTCTCAACGCATTGGCATCAAATGTCTAAAAAATAATTACTTCACTAATATTAGCTTCTCGGACAAAAAATTAGTCACATGCTACTAATATGGTGTACGATTTTCACAGACATAAATAATGGTGGTAATTCTATGCGGCACTGATTCTACAAGTTTTCTAACTGCAGATAATATTGGGCATCTTGGTAATTACAAGATGTCCAATATTTTCTATTGCAGCTGCGTTTTACCCAAACTTTTATATTTATTCAGTCTTTTGGATCACTCGACGTTTACGTCCACATAAGTTGAGTACTTTGGTTTGCATGTGGTCTTTTGTATCTCGTTATTAGGCGCACACGAAAGTAGCATGGAAATTGAAATGGTAATTAGATTTTGACCCCGCTACGACTTTCCACCTCGGCAATATTTCTTGCGTTTTAGAAATTTAGCTATCCAATTCGAATCCTAGAACCGTGTGATTAAATTCATTTAGAGTTTTGACCTCTCAGCCGCATTATTTTTAAGTCATATTATTACGACTTTGTGGCGCTGACTGACATGTCTTAAATGTTGTAATAGGTAACTTTATTTTATTCGAAAGCATAATGTAGTAACTTCCCATCGACTCGAATCCTTGTGTATTTAAAAGTAGGATGCCGTTGAAAAGCCTCATTAAAATCGAATTCATCGTTAAGGCTCTGATTATATAATAATCAATTCATCAATAATGTTTTCAAAATTAGGCATCGTACCATTTAAACATCCAATGTAATATTCATTATTAGTACCGCCCTCCTAATACCTCACCTTGATATCACCGGTCGTACCTCCTCGATCTTTGTTAGATAGCGAGTACCAAAAATTAACGCTGCCAAATTCTTCATAAATGTAATAATTAAAAAAAAAAAATCAACTGTGAACAACAGAGTCCAAACCTGCTGTTGGTGTTGTTGTTGTCATTGTTAGTGACGGTTTGTGTCGTCGCGTGGGTTGCTGGCGTTGTTCACAATGTTGTTTGTGATGTTGGTGCATTGTTATACGAACGTTTTACTTCAGAAACGCCTCTAAGCTTTAAATTACAAAATCAGCTTTACCTTATTCAATTCAGCGAGAAATGATCCCACGTGCAACGTATATGACTCGATTTAATTTGTCTCATAAAACTTACCCTTTCGAGGGCGCGGACGACTTAACTAGCTTTTAACAAACTTGTATTTTTCGACACTGGCCAAGTAAAATCGTCGAAAATTAGCTCCAAAAAAACTTAAAACGATGTGGCAAGGTATTAGCCGACCCGACCGTTGCAGAGTGGATGAAAACATCTCATGCGAATGAAAAAGTTGTGACAAAATTATACATTTTCGTTGGCAATCCTACAAGGTAAGTGTTAGCTCTGACAATACGGCACTTGATATGTTAAATTTTATATTTCGAGCTCAATATTTCCACCTAGATGTTTCTACTCTGATATTATTTTGATACTTCCATCTCGACATTTCCACTCGGATACTTCCAACACAATTCTCTTAGGCGCTTCCAACTCAACATTCTCACCATTACATAGTTTTTACTTCATCAGGGCCGTATATTCTGACCTGAGCATTTTCAACGTGAGACATTCACGGTAAAGTTCTCAGCAAAGTTCATCTTATCTGACATACCTGGGTCGATACTCTTAAGCAGCTTAATTTTCTTAGCAAGACGCCCTTCGATGGTGAGATATTCTGAGTATGAAATCTCGTCATGATTTTATCAGTTCAATATTATCAGCTCGATAGTCCCAAGTAAAATTCTTGATGTCGCAAATACCTGCCTCCTGAAATTGGCTTCTGTCTCGAGGCAGATGTTGATTAGGACGCCGACTTCTGTCTCTTTTCCTTCTTCTGTATTATGTGCAACGCAACAACCATTCGCAATAATATTCATTGGAGTTCGAAAAAATGTAAAATAAGATGACCTGGGTAAAATTAATTACTTTTGTACCATACTGTGTAGCATACCCTTGATACATAGGATCCGCATTCAAGCAGGTTATCATCAAAAAATTATATCCTTTAATTCAGTATTCATTGGACTTATTCATCTGCTTCAATTTATCATTTCATTGACCAAAAATAATCAACTTTAAATCTTAGCTTGAACTAAACCAACGCGTGAACTAGTCGAGATACGTACAGATCTTCCTCTAGTAATTCCCTAGATTTACAAATTTCCCTCTTTTTCATCAGAATTCGCTCGTGTACACTCAGACCTGGAACAAAAGTGACGTTCTAGTTGTCAACACGGCTTGACAGCGCAGGTTCGAATAAAGGCATGAAAACCCGAGCTTCAGGAGGCCTCGCCGTGAACACGGCACGAATTATTGCATCCCTCGGAGGGATGGAGCTGATGTGTGGAGGTCGGTGAAGTCCTTCAAGACTCAGAGGAAACCTCATCAACAGTCTCGTGTGTCCGAGTTAATTAAATTAATGCGTGCTGACAAATTGGTGCCATTTTTGTTCGTTCGCTCTTTTACTGGTGGGTGGGCAAAAGGAACAAATTAATCAAAACGGAACGTGTTTGTTCTTACGACGCTAGAGAAGCCCCGCTAAGTCTTTGTAAGTTCCATAAAACATGATCTCAAATTCTTTGATGGGTTGAAAAAGACCTAAATTTAACGCAAATTAGCACGAATAAATTATTAATCAATCAACATCGTAAAGGAATATTTTGCGGCGCTCACGCAAATGCGATTCTAACGGAGACTCTAAAATTCGATGGCCACCTCCGCTCTGTTGAAGGGTGAAACGTTCAGGTATTAGTTAAACCCCATTTCCGATACCGTCTTTTGTGAAAGTTGACTCTTTAAATCCATCAAGAGATTGTGGTGCCCGTACGGACCTCAATTCAAAATTTGCATATGAATACTTGCTAAAATAGATTTTTTTGTTTCTTCTGTTTCAATGACGTAAAGATGTGAAATAATTAAATTAATTAGAAATAGTGCTTTTCCTAGATTTACGCATGAATTCTTAACAATGCCTGAACATATTTGGACGTATGTACATACTGCACGAGTACATAGATACATATCTGAATCAGCGTCAAAGCTGCGCTTGTTTGTTCAGCAGTTTGAGCTGTTCTTTTTCGCCCAATAACTGTTTCTAGCCCAGCAGCAGATGATCTAATTCCTTTTGTATAGAACGCACGTGCCATCATTTCGGTCTTCTTAGTCGGGCCTGACTCTCTTACACTCTCCGAACTTGACATTCGTGTCATCAGGTGCAGTACCTTCACCCTCACCGTTTCCTCCAATCATTGAAGAGCGATCGAAGTCCAACGATCGTGATGACCCGCTCAAACTTTGCAGATTTCTGTTCTTGCCAACTCGCTTTCATTCTCATTTCCAGCGAATGTTGGCGCTTTTTATGCGCTTTTTGAATCAATCAAAGTCTGATCTATTGCGAGAACCATAAGCCATCTTCGCGCAGCTCGTCCGGTGCGTCCA
The DNA here is from genome assembly GCA_014899125.1 of Orchestia grillus. Classification (NCBI taxonomy): domain Eukaryota; kingdom Metazoa; phylum Arthropoda; class Malacostraca; order Amphipoda; family Talitridae; genus Orchestia; species Orchestia grillus. The sequence goes on along the minus strand of VOMN01023479.1, from coordinate 8,235 downwards.
GTCAAAATTGACTTTTTCGTTGAAATCGCTTAGTGTTCAGTAGGCAATCCGCACAGAAGCTTCATTTCAGACCCGAAGGGCGTGGAGAAAACCTTGATTAGTCAGTCAGACTTGATCCTTCGTGCGTTTTGCAGAGCCGCTCAAACGTTATTTCTTAATCCCTGGAACCTACCACTCGCCGAACTGATTTTTTCAGAACGGTGCTTTGTTTACGATTGGATGGGTTTGCCCGTCTAATAGCTAAATGCTCCAGAACGGAGAAATTTTGTCACTGAATCGGTATCTCATGATTTCAAATTGTACAACCTGTTCGCGATGCAACTTAAACTTGTTTTATGTCATTAGAGAAATGCATTGTCCGAGTCAACATTGTTAATAAATAGACTCGTACCAATACTGAAATAAAGAATGCCTCTGACGATGATTTTTGGAAAAGGTTTCAATAGTATCAGTTCTTAACAAACGACGGTCCAAACAAAGCACTTGATCTAAGATGGGAAATTATTATTCAGCACATAATGATTTATTCAACCCAATTTGTTGACCATGACAATACCTCTCATCTCACGAACTAAATGTTAAGAAATGCTTTAAACTTGGAATTAAACGCGCCTGGAATGTCTTGAGACAGAAATTTCCTTTTTGCAGGGAAGGCTTCAAAACAGGCACGTGCTGGGCGGTGCACTCACTACATGTGCATCTTTTGTAGCAAAACAACACATTTTTTGTGGCAAAACAACACATCTTTTATGGCTTAACAACACATTTTTTGTGGCTAAACAACACATCTTTTGTGGCTAAACAACACATCTTTTGTGGCTAAACAACGCACTTTTTGTGGCTAAACAATGCATTTTTTATGGCAAAACAACACATCTTTTGTGGCTTAACAATACATCTTTTGTGGCTAAACAACACATCTTCTGTGGCAAAACAACACATTTTTTGTGACAAAACAACACATCTTTTGTGGTAAAACCACCCATCTTTTGTGACAAAACAACACATCTTTTGTGGCAAAACAACACATCTTTTGTGAGAAAACAATACATCTTTGGTGGCTAAAACGCACCTTTTGTCGCTATACAACGCGTCTTTTATGGCTAAAACGCACCTTTTGTGGCTAAACAACGCACCTTTTGTGGCTAAACAACGCGCCTTTTGTGGCTAAACGCATCGTTGTGGCAAAATATTTATGTAAAGCCCATTCTACTGAAACAGATTTCTCTAGTTTTACCACTAAACGATGAAGCAGCAAATTATTGGAAACAGAAGAGAGATCAAATAAATAAGAAAAACTATTTGGAATGAATAGAAAGTATTAAACAGCATGTACTTAAGATTGATTTTGTGTTCATGTTTCTTTTCCAGCTAGTTTCGAACAACGAACTTCGAAACTTCACGTACACCACTGTCCGTACACACAGTGTACGTACTCACTGTACGTACACCACTGTAAGTACACCACTGTGCGTACACCACTGTACGTACTTACAATGTACGTACACCACTGTACGTACTCACAGTGTACAGTGCAGTCTCTACAGCATAAACGTAAGCTGCACCTAGAAGCAGTAAGGTGAGAATGTTTATCATTTAACTAATTAACTTTTCCAGTTGAAAACTTCATTTATTCAACATTGAATCTTCTGTAACCCTATTAATATTTTTTCCAAACTCACCTGATCAGTTTGATTTTTCTCCCGCCCCGTCGATAATCGACTATCCGGCGGCGGTATCTGCGCTTGGGTGGCCAAAATGAATGATAATTATCGATAGTTATAGATGTTCCGGCAAAAAATTAAACTGCATATTTAAAATGTCTTGAAGTCAAGTACACATTTAAAGTTAATTAGAGGAGCTCCGCGTACGTAAGTACATGTTAAATATACACTTGTAATCTGAATACAATCGAAATATAATCATGTCTAATTACTCATACTTCTGTGCACTATTTTTGGATGTTGCTAATAAAATTCTAACCATGAAAAGTGGAATGAATGTCACGGTAATTACAGTACATTAAAGGTTCTCGTGAGAACATGAACTAAATTCGAGCTCGAAATTGAATTGAAAGTTCATACGTCATGTATATTTGTTACCAGTCCTCGAAGTGATCTGATCGTTTTTCCCGTTGCAATTCATTCAGCAGCCAAGTTATCAACTTCACTCAGCTATTGAAAGGAAAATATCATGTTGAGGAGACAAAATCAGACCGAAATAACTGATGCGGTACAGGCATTGCATAGTTAGTTTAGTTTTCATCGCACGCCTCACATCGGAATTTCTGGGTGAAAACTCTAATTGGAAGTTTTTTCTAGGTTCAAAAGATATTTTCAAATCAGAAAAGAGTCAGAAAATCAAAATAATCGGTCAGCCCGAGTCGTAACTAGTAATGAAATCCAATCTTGAGGCAACGAACTGCCGAAACGTGCAGCTATTTCTGGCTCAAATCATTGGAAACAGACCCCGGGAAAAAAAATTTAACAAACGAATTTGAAACTTGCGCAAGCACAAGCGGTGAATTTGAAACTTGCGCAAGCACAAGCGGTGAATTTGAAACTTACGCCAGCACAAGCGGTGAATTTGAAACTTGCGCAAGCACAAGCGGTGAATTTGAAACCTGCGCAAGCACAAGCGTTACGAGCAGCACTTCAGATGTGCACACACAGCACCAACAGAAGCTGGGTGATGTTCACTTTGCATCACCTCCCACATGGCCCCCGTGTGGTCTGCGTCGCGTGTCTACCGAGTGCTGTGTATGACTCCAATGTTACATAAACATTTCTTAGAGAACACCCTGTGCAGTGGAGTAGTGGTGCCGGCAATGCCATTCCCACCGTGAAGCTTCACGACTAACAAACAATCATTAATTGACTTCGCTCCTAGATGTACATACAGAGCAGGGCCGTACATAGGGTGCAGTGATCGTTGTATGTACCAGACGTCCTGATAGCTAACCTTCGAAAACATTCTCTCATTAACGAGTGAGCAAGATTATAAATTCAACAAGGGTGTTTGTAAATGTTTTAATAAACTCCAAATGAATTCACAGAGTAAGAAATGAATTCACCTTTACTTTCGGCTAAAGTGTTTGTAACACCAGATTTCTTCATGCCCTCAGCAGTCTTTGAATAAAAGGAGTATTTTTTGTCAACTTCAAGGGTTGCAAATGAGCAAGGAAATCTGAAACCGGTGCAGCTAACTTCAATCAAAAAATGAATGCATCTTTTTTATTTTATTCTTCGGATCCCAAGGAAATACATAGCATCACACTGCTTTCATCAAGTGCTTTAAAAACGAAATTATCTGAACCACTCTGTGGTTTTTGTTATTTCACTTGCGTTCAATTTCAGACACGTAGCCATTTCCGCAGAACAAGATCAGGTTCAAATCTTCTTCTCATACATATCTCGCGCGTCGTTCTACGTACGAGCTACCCCTAAACTTACCCGACGTTACTACTACGCTGACGCTAACAAGCAGTTCTCGTCGCCTTCCGTTGTCTGTGAGTCACATCAATGCATAAACTTCCGTTTACCCTAGCCTTCGCTTTGATGAGAGGCGTTATGCCCCGCTCACCAGCCGGCGGTTGAACGATCAGTTCGCACCTTGTTTTCGAACAGATGTTGTTTTCTTTGCACCAAGTTGTTCTCGAAATGAACATCACATTGAGAGCTGTTCTTACTGGTTCCTGCTTGTCTTTGAATTGTTCCCCGCGGTCTATTTCCAACAACAGACAAGAAAAATAAACGCTGGTAATTAGTTAAAAACACGAGGAGAGTTCTTCCAGCAGCAGTATAAAATGTAGGATTGGAATCGCACCGTGCAGTGCTCTACACGTGTGAACCCTGCTATTGTGCTGCACTGAAGCTAACATCGTTGCTTCAGTTATTGCACACCAATGCATTTGAACTTCGCATACATGCTCAGTCCTAAAATATCTCAAATGAACCTAGGTGGATATACAACGTGACCTTGTTCAGTGGTTCGGTAATTGCGTCTGTTGAACGCCTTTGATAAAGCCTAGATATAAACAATGTAGGCCCCGGCACGCTGCCGAGCTTTCCTAAATATTTGCATCGTTTACGCGGTGTTCTTTACTACAAATTTAAGTCTACAGCGTAGTAAACCTGCTTGCTTAGAGCCTCAAGCTTTAAACTTGCAGAATGCATTTCCAAAGTTATTCCTTTGATTTATGCGAAATTGACGGGTTAGAGATTCGAGAATTTGTCCGAGTCCAAGGGTTTCGTTTATATTATTATTTTTTTAGAAAGCTAAAGTACTCCTCTTACTACTGTACTGATAACAAAAGAAAAGTATTTTTTTTAGATTCTTCGTAAAATCAATTCACCATAAAGCTAATGGAATACTCTGAAAATCTCAAATTCGATTTGTTGATTTTCTATTACGAACGCTTATTGACATTTAACTTTTAAAATTACTATAGAACTACTCCTGTTAGCCAACAAATTCATCACTATGTCTGAAAATTCTATTGATGATGCATGGGTAAACCAGTAGATCTTTCAGGCCCACGTATTGAAAGGCACTGCATTTCCGTAGAGTGAATGCAATCCATAGCTCTACAAAGTCTGTTTGCTGCACGTGCAATCGAAATTTCCACAAATGAAAATCCCTCTGAGCCATGTTTGCTGGCAGATCAACTGGTCCCTCCGGTGAATCGATTTTCTTTCAGCTTTTGATTTTAAATTGATCCTTTGCATGAAATGAAAGTTGCCTTTCATTTTATGTAAATGAATTTCATTTGAAACAAGTTGACTCGAAAAGGACATAATACGGTAGTAAGAAGGCGTGCGTCCGCCCTGCATCAACTACAGAGAGTTGCCTTTGAAGGTACAGAAGCTATTGGCCTTTGAATTGAGCAATGAGCTGTATCGATGTAAAGCGTCTCCGAAAGCTTAAAATGGCCGAACCAATTTGTGATTTGTGCGTAGGTGAAGTAAAAACATGAAGAATACAAATGTCCATTTGCTCAGAAAGTTGAACTTGAAGTAATATAACCCATGTTAGACTTGTGGAAGAAACTTTCATTTTTTTAATAGAATAAGTCATAATTGCCAGACTTTAATTAGGATCGTATTAAAGAAACTTATGCTGATTTTGAAGGTGGAGATTTCTCTTTAACTTTTGATTTTATGACAGAGAGCGGCTAAAAAGGGGACGTATCACGGAAACTGCTCCCATTAGTTACAGTTAAATTGCTCAGAATTATTATTCTAAATTTACATAAACATTAAAAAATTATCCTGATGTGGTAAGGAAACATAGCTTCATAAAATCAAGGGAACATGTATTTGTTACAAAGAATCGACACACTTGAGCATAATAAATTGCTCTAATTGTGACACCGTCATGCGTACGAGCGAAAAATATTTTAAAATTTCCCTCGACGTACGTTTAGAACTTTTCGTAAGAGTTTCAAAGTGTTATCGAAACACTAACTCTGCGTTTGAACAAAGTTGTTTGAATAAGAGATGAGAAAACCACTCAACCATTACAAAACCATAAAACTTTAGTACAAAACATTCTACTAGAGATCGAAGAACATAAGCCATTATGTCCACCTCTACACACAGGGAATTATAAGAAACTTGATTGCATGAGAAGATTCTCTCACTATCGCATTGATTTCATTTCCTGGCCGCACCTCCCACTCAGGGACACCTTAGCGGACATCTGACACGAAGGACAAACAAAGTCTGCTCGCCTGAATACATGTCTCATAACGCTCAGTTTGGGAGTGCAGGGCAGTCTCATGAGGAATATTCACGTCAACAGATATTTCTCCGACAAATTTGCCGTTAATGCGAGGTTCAGCAGCGGTTTAAAATAATCGCATTACTCTTATCCATTTCGTGGAGGTGTGGATGAGCGCATCCAGAGATTTGGGCTGATTGCAGTGGATGCAGTTGTTAAAGTCATCACCCTCGTGATGCTTCAAGAATTACGCGTTCTAGGAACTAACTTCTATAATTTTATTTCTTTAAATGCGTTTTTTTGGCCTTAACAAGTACTCATTTAGCGAAAAAGATCGCTTAAAATATGCATCATAATGTAGTCACAAAGGAATTACGACCGAAACATATCGACAGTGAATTGAAAATTTAATTTTGTATGCATTAAGTTGGAAATTTTGGGTACGTTGCAAATTGTGCTCCACAGAAGTACCTCGTGCCTTCACAGGATGAACTCTCTTAGGCAGACATTAGAATTCGGGCCAGAAATTGCCTTCTTTGATAATTGTACATCAGTATCGATTACGGATCAGTTTAAAAGATTTTTCCAGCGTAACGTTGTCAAGAATTTCAAATACAGAAATATTCGCTGTTTCAAAGTTCAACTCTCGGGTAGTTTTTAAAAAGTTGACCAATTTCAGTCTTCGTATCTTCAGGAAGGTGGAAAAATCTTGCAAACTGATGAGTGGAACATGTGACTAGGCTCGTGAAATTGCAGTTTTTCTTCCCTTCAAGTAGTCTGAAGCCCAATAATAAGCGCCGTGACCACGATACTGCGTTGCAATAAAGCTTACGACTTCACAATTCTTCGAATGACAAGCCGGAGCAAACGGTTTTGGATTAAAGATAAAGCCTTTTAAAGTTCGAGATTTGAATAACCAATTTCTTGCGAATCCGTTTTGTAACGCAAATTTGAGGAAAGTAACCTGGTTATCGGGCGTGGAATTTAATATATGAATCCTATTACTGCAGTTCAGTGCGGTTGAATGTCTACACTCTTCAACTGGAAGAATCCAAGGCTGAAGTAAACCAAGAGTCATCGAGTGCATTTGTTTAAGACGCTCAACAATTTCCAGGTCGTATATGCTTATAACTCAAGTAGTCAGGACTCATGGCAGTACTTTTACCTCAGATGCCTTCGTTTCTTTTATTCCTCTTCACTAATACCAAATCTAGAGCGAAATTTTTCTTTTGTTCACTCACTTGAGAGCACTGCTGATGACCCTGCTCACATACAGGGAAAAAAATAAATGGAGGGAAGCATCAACTAACAAGGCTAATCAATCTTCGTTTTCTGGACAATTTGGACGAAAAAAATGGCCATGGTAACTTTTATTCTTTACATTATCGTGAGCCTAAGGTTCTTTGATATTTCGGTAGCTTTTATATGGGTCATTGAGGAAGATATTTTTGGCTTTGTAGTTCGGCACTGCGGAGGAGCAGTGACAAGATGGACTGTTGAATAAAAATAGAACATTCGACCGACGCTTCGCTTGAGATCTTGTACCAGAATCATGCAGTACTGAATGCTGGCATTGAAGCCTGTATTATAGAACAATTTTTCTATGGACATTTTGAACAACAAATTCTTCATGCAAGGGATTAGCATCAATGATCTCGCCGTGCTTACCATTTTGATAAAAATTGTTGTTCAGTGAAAATTTCTACAAATAGTTCTTATGTTTTATCCAATTACAATAACTTCCTGCCGCCTTAGCTATGTCTTGAATTTGCATTCAGCTCACAATTTTAGCAAATTGACGTGTACGAATATGCAGGCGCTCGATCAATGTTAAAAATGCATTGAAATTCTGCCGCTAAAACAGCAATTAAATATTTCTTCTGAGACTTTTGAATAATAGATGAAATGAGCTGTCAAGTATACCAGTTGGAGGTAAATTTCTGCTTCACGTCGCTGAAGCGTAATCCTCCATAGGTGAACTCTTTATATCGTACACTCCTACGTAGGAGAGCCTCGTTTGCCCTTTAACAACTGAATTATTTTTGCTATAAGACTGCATTTAGTTTCGTAAAACATGCTAGTTGGAGCCTTATGCAAACAGGTTGTTTGAGAAAAAAGGTACAAAATTTCACACCTTACAAAAAGCGGCAAAAGCGGTCCCAACAAAAGTCTCAGACCAATTCACCGCACCCTGTCAATTATACTCGCTTTAAATACCAGCTACTCACCGGAAATCAGAGTAAGAATAAATGCATTTTTTGCATTTTTGTTATAGATAAATATATTTCAAGGCTTTGCGTTAAGCATGACGAACTAGAGGCTTGTAAATCAGCCTAAAATTAGCGAATCTATACTCACCATGGCTGAAACCCCAACTGGAAGTTAAAACGAATACAATTACTAAATCACGGGCTGTGTCCATGCTAACATGTATTATGCATTAAAATAATTAACACTAGTGTAAATTTAGAACTACGACTAGCATCGTAGGAGGACTACAACCTGAGAACTCCT
>VOMN01023478.1:0-17106 GCA_014899125.1 Orchestia grillus | reverse complement strand
AATTTCTCTGGCGGATATTAGCTTTTCATAATTTTCTATTGCAATTCATAGCTACAGTTGAATTATGCTTTCTCAGCTGATTTTCGTCCTAACTTCAATGTAACAATGGCAGTGAATCAAGTTTTAAACTTAAAAACCAATACGTTCAAAGCCTCTATTTTTTGCAAATAATGGACCTCTGAGTTTTCTCTTTCAAAAAAGTCTCACAAGCAGTGAAGCGCTTAATGCTATCCTCCTCTACCGGAAATACGGGAATTTGCGACTGCAAGCATTCTAAGAAGCCAACCTCACATGCCTCGCCGCTTGTTCCGAGACAGATGAAAGAAGAACATCAGAAGGAGCAGCCCATGGTGATGAAGTTCCTCCAAAAAAAGCTCTATAAGTATTGAAGATATCGAGCACCAACACAGCCCTTCGTTCTGTAAATGAATTTAAGGTCAAGCGGCAGATCCCCATGCTACTGAAAAGTCCAAGCTCTTTGATGTCTATGACGCGAAATTTTCCTTCATCATATACTAGGTTTTAGTCAGAAAAGGAATTTTTTGTACTACACTTTTTCGTTATCGTGGGTAGATGAGCGCGAAGCCCAGAGAACAATATTTTAAGGCTCCGCCTTCGAATGAGTAAGAGTATCCTCCACTTCATAACAATGGGGATCATGGAAGCTATTCAAATGCAAAGTCATTAAAGTCTTGCAATCGTGTTATTGACATATTATTGTCGTTACTCACCAGAGCAGGCTCCATTTTGACAACCTCTTTGCGACTGGTGCAATTTCGGAAATAGAACTTCGGTCCTGACACGTGGCTCATGGAATTCATTAGTTCGATGTAACTGATCCAAATATTGCATTGAGCCCCTTTTTTACTCTGTAAGATCTCTAAACTTTAACTTTCTACTTTCCCTGTTGACTCTTTTCAAAGTGATATATTCATATATAGGACGATATTTTAGGATTATAAACATTTCACTGAAACTTTTATGCCATCTCAAAAATATGCAGTTACTGGCAAAACTGTCGTCAGATGTAACATTTTCCCCCTATTGTAACAAAAACTCGAATTTCCCTACATTCTTCAAATACACCAAGCCTCAGTAGGACTACAAGCAAACCCGGGCCAGCGAACAAAACCTATAACACACCTGGAAAAACAAATATTACAGCTGTAGAGAGATGCAAACGTTTTTCAGTCAAGATAGAAGAAAATTACATCTATCAGCATGCATGTAAAATGCTTGCTTATTTTCTCATATCTTCGGTGAAAATGGGTGACATTGCCGTTTGATGTGAAAATACAAGTATTATTAAGACGTGTGGAGCTGCTTTGATGAACATATGTGCATGAGTGGATGTTCCAGTACGCACTCACTCTGCCCTCGTATCCATAGCGTGAGTGAGAAATTTTTTTGAAAAATGTTCGATACTTCAGCATCAAAAAGACTTAAATGTTGGGTGAATGAGAAACTTCTAAGAAAGGGGATATTAATCAGCTTAGTTCCATGAAAGTACTGTGCTAACTTTATATCATACATGGCTCAAAAATTCCTCTTTTGAACTTGAGTCATCAATTGAATTTGGAAACCGCAAATCAGAAACGGGAAGTCTAGGATAATGTCTAAAATCCTTATAGAAAATGTGATCTTTAAAAATAAACAAAATATCTTACGAAAGTGCTACGTTGACTAAGAATTTTATTTGATCTCAGTTTCCTGAGGCAACCGTGTTTTTCGAGAGCATTTTTGGGTCTCCATTCTGCGTATTTTTCGTTCGGCATCAAGAGATGTGCTTGGACGAAGGCGAAATGTTTGGCCACGTTCGCGAGAAATGCCTTAACATTTTCTCGTGTGAGATGATTGGGCTTGAAGCAGAGCTTCAGGCCCTGATTCAGCGCAAGGTAGGCGATAATGGCGTTCGAGTGGCTACGAGCTTTTAGTGCTCAGAGGACATGGAAAAGGAACATATTGATTTAGAGAGAACCTGTCAGGCTCTTTCAAAATTGCGCTGTTAAAAAACACTCCTAGGGGACCATAAAAATTGTTCTGGCCAACGCTATGCCATGAAAAAAATACAGTCATTCGGTTAAGATTTACAAATTTAAATACTCCAGGAATAAGTACGTAAAACCTTTCCAAACATTTTCAGAAATGTGTGAAAAGCACACTAGAACTGTGTGAAATTCGAATCAACTACAATTAGCAAAAATTCACATTCTTATATCACACAAAATCTCATATACTCATTTACTTTTTCTCTCAGTAAAAACTACGTATGAACACTTAAACTCCGGTATACTAACCAATAATAATAATATGAGCAACGGTACCGCAAAACTTATCCCAAAATCTGTATAGATTTCTTACATCAACATCAATCATCCTTGTTGAAGTAATTATTACTACATATATAAATAGTTCATGAAGTCAGGTGGCGCCTGAGAAAAAATCTCGTGATAGAATCATGTCCTCTTGATGCTTCTATGAATGACTCCCCATGCAAATGCTGCCAGCCCTAGAACGGGCAGCTTTACTAATTGCTCAGTTTTTACTCATTGGAAAATCATCAGGTCTAACTTAGAAAGGCCTCATTACGCATGGGCGCATTGCATGATGTTTATGCAAGCTGTTCTCCTCAGGTATAACGTCCTGTCGAATTACCTCTCTAGGTGAACGTGCCATGTAGCTAACAATTCCATAAAAAGCAAGTCTTGGAAATTAGAAATACTTCATTTTACCTGGGAAGTACATGCTCCATAGTGCAGTGGATGCTGCACTCCGCTTCAGGTGAGAAGGGCCCAGATTCTACCCCTATCGTGCGATGGCCGAATTTTCAAGGTATCCCGGAGTGCCTCCCTTGGAAAAGGAAGCTCAGCCTTAGTACACAGGTGGTGCTACACGGGCTCGTTTCAAGACGCTGTTGCTAGTTCTTCGGACGAAGTTAGACGCTGTCTTACTGCACTTATATACCAAGGACTACAGCTAGTTTTTCGGTAAAAGCAAAGTGGAATATAATCGCATAATTATTTCGGTCGGCAGAGGGTTAAATCCTACACTCCCCGCTGAACTCATAGGCCGTCAATAGTTATAAGAAACATAAATACTTCAACTCTATGGGAGGCAAGTTTCTTTCTCTTTGAATGTCTCATCCCGTGCTAGCGAGAGCGGACCCGCTCCCACTGAGTGGAGCTCAGTTCAGACGTCCGACCATTCGTCGGGAAGCACAAAAAGTCCTCGCGAACACTGACGGACAATTTCCAGGGAGCCCCCGAGGGGCTGCTCAGAAAAAAGCAACACTATTGCTCATGACTATGGCTTCTTTAGCCAGCATTACCGTACACTCTCCTTGCGCTTCGTGCACGAAATTTAAACGTGTAAAAAATTTACCACGAATAACTTAACGTCAATACAGAAGTAAAATAATTGTTTCACCGCCATGTCGTAAATGCAAGACGGAAATCTCTCTCTAGCTCTCGCATCATGAAGTCGAATATTGTCTACCTGGCTCCTTGCCCTTGTCGCTTAAATTATGAAAAATAATCAGCAAAACACGTATGTAATATTAGTACCAATAACTCGAAAACTGATGCTTCCTTTCTCTTTAATAGGAGAAAGCTCAAAATTAATTTACTGGCCTTCCTATATCTCCAGCAGCACTTGCCTTATCCACAGCCTGGTTGTGGTTTAGCTGCTCTTTATTTACTACGATGCAAATAGCTTCATACTCTACTAGTTTTTCAAACCGTTATCACTCAAAACGTGTTGCCTCTACTCGCTATGACAGGCGCTGGTCTGCCCTGAAGGGACTCTCATACCTCAGAAGGGAACATAAAGTAGTGCTGCCAGCCCACAAGATGACGACTCAGCGTGTGCTACACGACAGAGACGCACTAAACAGGGCCCGTGCGGTGCTTAAAACATCGGCAGTAATTTAGCAAGTTTTAATTGGATGCCATTAACGAAGCCATTAAGTGACATAAGAGATGCCATCAAGTTCTTGTGCATAAGTTATGAAGCGCCCCGCAGGTAAGCGTCATGTAGAACAACCCGATCAGAAGTGCCCCGCGCTGTTACTCCTCTAGTCAGTTTGGTGTCGCAGTGGAACCAGTGAAACTGTATCTCTGCGAATTTTTATATTTTAAAACGTTTCCGCCTGGACCGAAAATAATCTGGTATTTTTTATCCTTTTTCCTTCCCTGTAACACACTGGCCAGAGTCCAGATGAAAAAATCTTCTTGTTTAAACTGAAGCAAAACTTTTCCCTACCTTAATGTCAATTGCATTTAAATTGAAATTGATTAGCAATGCCAAATGAGCATAAACGTTGGTCACCTCTAAATACATCTCTTGAACAACCAGTAGTATTTGAGCTCTGACCCGAACGTCATTGAAATTTTATTGAGTCATAGAATGGCGTAACATGAACAATAACTAGGAGGTTACACAAGGCTGCGCCGCTTTAGTGTCGGCGCTGTTCTAATTTCAGCAGGGCTACAGTGCTCAGGCCTCGTGACAGACGGGGTCAAATTATCGTAAAACCATCAACAGCTCCTAGGCTCTCGAAGGTCTGCAGGTGATTGCGACTCAATTTTAGCTGATGAGTTCATATTGCTTGCATCGAACACGGCTGTCAGGACTAACACGTTTAGACTTGTTAACAGTTAGATGATGTTGGAACTAGTTAATTTGCATGCAGCTGCGTTTTTACAGTTGATATGATGGAGTAACAGGTCAATAAGAAGATAGCATGCAAGAACTACCTGACAGCCAGCAATTGCAGTCCGCGCTATTGCAGTCAAGTAATCTCTCCGTTTTTTTATGGACAATGACGACGAAACATCTCTGCGACATGACAGTATGAAAAAAAAAGAAAAAAGATGAAGTAACGCTCTTTTTGACTATTAGAACGACGCACAAGCACTGCTCTGAAAATCAAGAAGAGCGACAGAAGAACCTTGAGGAAAACTCCGCAAGCCCGGCTCACATCAAAATTTTAGAAATCCAGTTGCTGTGGACCAGCAAGTCTTTTCTACTCCATTCCAAGAGTAAAAAATTCAGAATCTCTTTGTTGAGGTAGAATGTTACCAGACCGTCCTTTTGATGGCTTTTCTGCCCAGTAAAACTGAAAGAAGGCGTTGGAGTTGAAGCTGAAGTGTATGTCTTAGTCATGAGTTATCTGAGACGTTTCGATGGAAGTAAAAATTTACGAATAGAATTCGCACACTATGCTTTCAAGTATGACTTGGGGTTGTTTATGAGCTGAAACTAATTGAAAATTTAGCATAGCTTTTCGTTCAATCCAAGCCCACGGTTTTCAGGTACAGAAGTAACAAACGTAGGATAAATTTACTATAAAATCATTTTGTTTTTATTTCAGTCACCTCTACGCTTGTTGAATGAAGGTAAAAACCTGGAGCTCACTTCGCACCACACCGCTACTTTGAACATCCGCTGCAGTACTTCTACCAGCAGTATTCCTAACTGCAATACTCCTAACTGCAGCACTCATCCCTGCAGCACTCCTAACTGCAGTATTCCTAACTGCAATACTCCTAACTGCGGCACTCCTAACTGCAGCACTCCTAACTGCAGTACTCCTAACTGCAGCACTCATCCCTGCAGCACTCCTAACTGCAGTACTCCTAACCGCAGCACTCCTAACTGCAGCACTCCTAACTGCAGCACTCTTAACAGTAGTGCTCCTAACTGCAGCACTCCTAACTGCAGTACTCCTAACTGCAGCACTCCTAACTGCAGTACTCTTAACAGTTGTGCTCCTAACTGCAGCACTCCTTACTCGCCCGATATTGACTCGATTAACTGAGAGTTCATCAGCAGCGTTCAAAGACTGTGTGGGTCGAACACAATTATTTGCCCATTTTTCAGATTCATGACGCTTGAAATAAAAGTAGTTATATCGGATCCACCATTTAATGAGTTTGTCGTATATTTTAGGGGCAAATTAAAAAAAAAACTTTTGGCGATCATTGGTAAGGAAACACTCTCAATTCAATTTTGCACGAGTGAGCGTGAGAGCTTTCGGGGACAACACCCATGTTTTATACAGGACATTGCGCTCAACGAATTGTTCAAAATCAAGCTGTGCACAAAATTATGATTTTTAAAAGAAATTGCAAAAAATTGTTGCTATTGCTTAATTTTATTCGGAATTAAGCCATTGGGAAAGTCGAAAATTCTTAAACGCTCTTAAAATTTTCCCGGTGTGTCTCGGTAAAACATAAGACGAACGCAGGTAAAGGTGATTGAGCCATCATCTTCGCTACTGCACCGGCGCTTCGAAAAGCCAGCGCTCAATTTTTCCACAAACACGAGGTACTTGAAGCTTTTCCCTACCAGGACTCCTCTCGCCCTGAAATATATCAAGGCACGAGCGTCGTGTTTTGCAGTACGGGCATGCAAATATATGCATGAGGCAATTTAGTACAGACACGCACTGTTGTCTCAGACGCGGCTTGTGAGCGAACTAGAGCTTCTCATTAGCAATACGCGGTTGCTGATTAATTTTATTCCTCATAAATATTCAATTTTTCCCCTATGCGAATGCTTTTAGAACGGTCCCTGAAACTTAGTTTCGCTTTAATAATATTTGAGTGCAGTTCAACGTTGCTCAGGAGCAGACTTTTCAGAAACAAGCTTCTTTTTTCTTTACATTGTACGATTGTACGGGACTTGCGAATAATTATGTCGAATGAACTATGTAGTGAGACTCACCAGCAGAAAAATTATTTTGTTTGTATTGCGGGCAAATGAAGTGTCTTAAATTAGGTTAATGTCGACCAAAAAGTAATGTGCTCGCGACAGCTGAACCTAAAACGTTACACTTTATTATCACCATTTTTATGAAAAGTAATGCACGCTATGTGAGTGTGTACACCAGTGCTCGCCTGCATAATTATCTCAGCTTACTGAAGGCATTGAAAGGGAAATCAACAGCGATGCATTCGGGTCTCTATCATCTGGTTTTTGTTTCTTTTTACGCTTGAGAAAACATGAAAACCTCTACACAAATTTGCTACCCATTTATTCCATTTTGAAGAAAAAATGCAGCATGTTTCCTCATATCAAGTCCATTTGAAATCCATTTATGCAAAATTTACCTCCGTACGCATGACTCGAGAAGTATCGCGCTCGAGGCAAAATTTTCTGGTGCGGAAAATATTACGCTGAAGCTTGGAAGCATAATCCGCACATTTGAGAAGACAAGAAATAACAGTTATTCAATCAAAGAGCTTGCTTCGTGTTTCGAATTTTTTAATAATTGTGATCATGACTTACAAGTTAACTTAAAGCGAATAAATAAAGCGGTTTATTTTCTTGACAATCTAAAAAAAGGTCCACATCATGCCAGCTAGTCCACAACATACAAGATCATTGAGTTTTGACTGGACCCGTTTATAAATGTTCATTCAAATGAGCTACGACGCAAATCACTCCAGAACTAATAATGAATTGAAAGAAACAATGCCAAAAATAGATCTTAAGAAGTAAATTAACAATTTTGTGACCTTGCCAACTCCTTTTATATGAAAAATGCAGCCATAAGCGAGAAAGCTGAAACCATAAGTGAGGAAACTACAGCCATAAGTGAGAAAACTACAGACATAAGTAAGAAAGCTGAAACCGTAAGAGAGAAAACTGCAGCCATAAGTGAGAAACTGAAGCCATTAGTGAAAGAACTGCAGCCATAAGCGAGGAAACTGCAGACATGAGTGAGAAAACTGCAGACATAAGTGAGAAAGCTGCAACCATAAGTAAGAAAACTGCAGCCATAAGTGAGAAAACTGCAGACATAAGTGAGAAAATTGCAACAATAAACGAGAAAACGGCAGACATAAGTGAGAAAATTGCAACAATAAACGAGAAAACTGCAGACATAAGTGAGAAAACTGAAGCCATAAGCGAGGAAACTGCAGCCATAAGTGAGAAAACTGCAGACATAAGTGAGAAAACTGCAGCCATAAGTGAGATAACTGCAGCCATAAATGAGAAAACTGCTCAGGCCTTCTGTTGGCTCAGGCCTTCGGAGCTAAACAGACTTGGGTTCAGCTCTCCATGATGCCATGACAACCATCACAAGACAAGACTATTTATACAACGCTGCGCAGGTCTGTAGAGTGTATCCATGAATGCATCTAACCCAACGCGGAAGCCTCAATTACATCGCAATGACGCTCGGCAGTCAGGTAGGCTGAAAATAAAATGAAGTCAGAAAGCTGTATTTTAAGGATTTTCGCATTCAGGATTTATTATTTCGCTGACGACTTGAACATCTTCACAACGTTCCAACGAATTCATAATAAGTATATCAAAACGCAATTGCGATATTCCGAATGTATAAAATGAACACAGCTACGCTGAGCTCGATTCCATGCATGGACGTACCGCTGCACAGCAAGTGTGGTGATAAATGCTTGGCTTCTCTCGCGTTTCTAGAAAAGGACTCATCCTGCGCAAACTCCTGTAGGTCTTGCAATACATCGTTGCTAAGCCTTTGGAGATACAGCCAAGTGATGCCTTGACCTTCACTGTTACCTCCATGTATCAAAAGTTATGAACGATAAAGCTATATGTTACGAAGCAATTTCTTCTTGACATTCTATGCATATAATAATGAGATTAGTAGTTTTAGCCTCCAGCTTTACGGTGAGTTAATTAAATTTTTGCTCTCTATTATTATTATTATTATTATCAGCATTGCGTAGCATTCAAATGACGCTACCTGGGATATGGAGGGACGATAAAGATACATATCAATACTATCAGAAGGATGAACTTATAATTAGATCCATACTCTTTAGGTGTCTCAGTTACAATTGTACATCGAGGACTATACTAACGCACGCTGCATATATGCTCCAATTGCATGTAGTAGTAGGTGCTAGTGAAGCTCTGAATGAACGCGAATGAATGCAAAAGATCAGAGGAAGTGTAAAGGATTTGAAGTTAAATAATTTAAAGAGCATGCGGGGCTTATAATGCTCATTGATTCTGCTGTCCAAAATACCGTAAACGCGTTTAAATAACTCAAGGATATGACAACGCAAAGTAAAGACGACAGTGTTGCAAAATAACTCGCCGTTATAAACGATATTTGGACTCACAAATTGCTTCTTCTTTTGTAAAATAACAAATTTTGGCGTTTTCGAGTCATGCCGTTGAACAAGATCTCAATATGACAAGATAAAATCCTTTATTCGGTTGAAGTGTTGCCTTCTATCACTTCTTTGCTAGAAAGTAGACGGCATTGCTAAACGATTCTTAGTTGTTTCAGAGCCATTAAAACTAACGATTCCTCTCGAAATATTTTTTGAAAAATTCATGTCATCACTCTCACGTTCTCTCCCCAACGAGCTCTAGACATGACCAGGGAGCCCCCTGACACCGCAGTGTGATGGCAACCTAAACTTCATTCATCACTTCTCTTCTCGCCAGTCCAGGCAGGATTGTATGCAGGCTCGTTGTTGTGTTAACACAGAGTAGCGTTAGCATGTCAGCCTGTTCTAGCAAACACCCGCAGAAATGATCAACTCTGCACAAAATGACATCATTTTGGTGATTACTGCGTCCCTGGGAATTCATCGAATTGAACACGGGAAAACGTTAATGATTTTGAGCGTTGGGAGCGATGTTAGAAAAACATTTTTTTTCCTGTAATCCTGAGAACATTACCATACACTGCTTACATACAACGCAATTACTTGCACTTACAATATATCATTTTTACGTACAAAGTGAGGGTTAAAGTGTAGATACACTGTTTCTGACACAAAAAGAAATTTTAATTCCAGGCTATGAACAAATCAGTAAAATTAACGATTGCTCCGTAGAACAAATATTTATTCATTGGAGTTTCTGACGGAACTTTAATTATGTCAGTCCTTTTGTGTGATAAGAATTCTTTTTTTACGATTTAAAACCAAATGAAAATCAGTCCGGAGTTTGCACGATCATAAATCGGTCGAAAGAGACTGAAGGTGCCCCAAAGTATGAAAAACTCCACGGCCACGTGCAAGGGTTTCAAAACTTGTGGGAAACACCCGAAATTTACCTAAATAATGATAACCTACAAGTTCTTCCGATATCGGTTCGGTGCACTTTACAATTTGGCTCGTTCCAGGGAGCAAAGGATGCTGTTGTTCTCATTCGAATACGGTACAACAGACGCATTTTAAGATCTAATTTTACACGATTGCTACCTGCCCCATGTGGCCAAGTTATGCTTCGTTGCCTCACTTCCGTTAGAAGCTACTCATTTCAAGCTTCCTAAGTATTCAAAGATGACCATAATCGTTAAAATTTCTTTCAATTTTTTTTTAGGTATCATTTACCACACGATTTTTTTCAATTCAGTTGTACATCGACCCTATGCGACACACACGTCTGTGCGCGCGCTGCACCAGAACACCATCGCAAAAAATCCACTCTTTATTTCCAAACGCTTCGCTCCTGAAAAAAACATCATTTGAGGAAGCGTTATTCATACAAAAGGAAAACTATAATGTAGAATTCACGAAAGTAGGTTAATGAGTTTAGCATAAGTTATTAAATTCAGTTACTTGGCGTACTTTGAAAAGCTACTCAAGTTCTTTCGAAGCTGAGCCCGTAGGCTTCAGCTCAAGATTTTTTGCTCCTTAAAACGAAGGGGAAAAAACTCTCGTCGACATTCACTTAAAGGTGAAGCTGCTTCTGGGTATTTGCTTGTCACTTGTAGAGTGTGAGATCTGTATCGAGAAATTATGCGATGTATTTTGACTCACTTGTGTGGGTCAATCACTTTTCAAAAAACTAATACGTTCTGTATATTAATGTTTTAAAAATAAGTATCATGACACACATTTCTGTCTGCAAGTACGACTCGTGTATGTATGTACCAAGTGGTTCCGAAAGTGAGAAGCTCCGCGAAAAGTACGGTATTTCAGGCAAAAGTTTAAGTTACTCTGATTACCCTTTAACTTATGGATGAACTGAAAATTCATAGAGCATCAACAGCGAATGCTTTCAAGCTGCAAAAACAAGTGGTATCTAATAAATTAAACGTAGCCTGTCGGTGCGGGGTTCTATGAGTCAATTGCCATTATGGGTTTAGTAGTAATTTACGTGAACAAAGCTTATATATGGAAGTGAACAAATTAACCCCAATATAAAGTTGAAATGGCAATTCAATAAGAAAAGTTCACTCAGATCAGTCATTTTGCACAAGATCGCAGAGCCACACACCCCTCACTCTCCACTTGCCCCTGCAGCACTGAGCTGGCAAGTGAAGCTTGATGCGCCCTGGTGTGTTAATATTTTATCTGGATGTAATAAATGTCCAGAAAAGAAATTGTGCATTGAGACATCGCGAAAAATTTGCGCTGCAACATAGCGAAGCACCGAATTATAACCCTAAAGTTAATAGCATACCCATAACTACTTATGCACTACGAATGCTTTGTTAATTTTAGTGATAGGGTATTAAAGCATCCCGACATCAGAAACAACCGGTCCAAATATGTGGGTTCAAGTACCATGTAAAAGTATTTATCGCCCAATCGAAGACAATCATACATGTTTAAATCTTACGATATTGCTTGCATTATATATCAATGTCTGACCAGTAATCATTTATCTATTCTGTGCTAATGATTTTCAGAAGCATCAGGGAGATGTTTTCAGGAACGTCCACTGGGATGAGTTGGTCACAGTCTGTCCGCTAGGAAGGCGGAAAACCATAGACTCAGTTTTTTAAAACATTCCGACTTAGCTCACTTTTGCTTCAGTGGAATGAACACGAAAAAATCAGGAGTATGCTGGAATTTCACCTCCTGTTTACTTGTTACTAAACAGCTTAACTTTTTCAAAATCGCTTAATTACCCAATTTATAATTACTACTTCTAACCTAACCATGGGTACCTCGCCTGTGAAAGCTTGGGGCTTTTCGTAGGGTTGAGCTTGCGCTTCTCGGAGCTCGAGTGCCATGGCTGGGGAACGAGTGCCCTCATGAGACAAGCGGCGTCGTAAAGAAGTTACCAAGAGACACCATAACCTTCCCAGCAGTGGTCGTGTTTTGGGATCCGGGTCACAATAACAAACTTCCAGACTCTGGTTGCCGCTTCTGATATCTTGAAAGTGCTGCTGCTGCTGCCGCAGCTACCCTGATGCTGTTCCTGCTGACCGGCAGTTGTTGCAGCTGCTATTGTTGCTGCTGCCCTGCTGTTGTTGCTGCTGACCGGCAGTTATTGCTGCTGCTGTTATTGCTGTTGCCCTGCTGTTGGTGAAGCTGTCTTGCTGGATCTATTACTACTTCTTTTTTCAAAGAAATTTGATATTGTCTGGCACCGATAATTGTTTCTTATCAGGCGTATAAAAGAATACAACATCGATTACCCGATAATCAAATTAGAAAGAAATTAATAATGTCGATTTAACAGAGATTAAATCCTAAATAGTTAATTTTAGCCTGAAATAAAGCCGCACGCGGGCTTCATAAGAGCCAATTTCTAAACTTCAGGCCAAAAACCTTCAGAACCTGTAGAACATTGAGGGCCTCCAGAATCATCAGAACCTTCAGAACCTTCAGAAACTTCAGAACCTTCAGAACCTACAGAACCTTCAAAACTTTGAGGGACTCAAAAACCGTCAGAACCTTCAGAACCCTCAAAAACTTAGGAACCTTGAGAACCTTGAGAATCTACAAAACCTTCAGAACCTACAGAACCTTCAGAACATTCAAAAACTGTTGAATCTTGAGAAGATTGAGGGCCTTCAAAACCTTCGGAACCTTTAAAAACTTCAGAACCATGAGAGCTTTCCAAACCTTAAGAATTTCCAGAACCCTCAGAACCTTCAGAACAATCAGAATCCCCATAAACTTCAGGACCTTCAAAACCTTCAGAATCCCCATAAACTTCAGAACCTTGAGAACCTTCAGAACAATCAGAACCCCTATAAACTATAAACTTCATTCTCAAGAAATGTTTCCCATAACTTTCAAGAAAAGATCTTGAGATAATTCACGTGATTTTTGTTTTTTATCATAAAGGAGAAGTTCTCCATTGCGAACTGCGTTTCAAATCTGGGTTATGTGACTTAATTTCCAGCGTTGCAAATTTTGGGATCCTGAGTTGCCAGAGGAGCGCGACGCAGATCTGTGGTACTTGAAGGAAAAGTTCTGTGAAGAAAATAAACACAAAATTTTTCGGCTACTCTAAATATCTGTATCTTTTTATAGTCTTTGTGAGTGATAAGATGAAATCTCAGGGACACTGCTATCTCTCAGTTACATGTGCCTAGTGATTCAGTGAACAAATAACTTTTTGAGATGCTTTCTCACCACAACGGAAATCAACAAAACGTAAGTAAAGCTCACTGGAATCACACGATGCGGGTTGTGCAAGTGTGATAAATAGAAGGAACTTCGTTTGTAGCACACTATGTGATGTTGTAAAGCCTAAATATGTAGCCTGCCTGATGCCCTGCAGGCCACACTTTGTCTTTGCAACTGTCTTCTGTTTTATTGTTTAATCTCCGGTGATCTACATTCTCTATTCCTACCAGATTTTGCCCCCTTGAAGTTTTTTCGATTTATGACAGGAATCTCATATTGGAAATCATTGGATACTGGTAAAGATGTTCAATAATATTAGAGAATTTTCAGCTCAAAATCAACAAACATTGGTCGGAAATTAAATTACTGATCGTTGCAGGCCCCATCAGGTAAGGTCGCGACAAGATGAAGATCACACACAGAGAAATCAATACAGTCGTACAAGAACACTCCACTTGTACTTTCCGAGTAGCCCACCCCACGTGCAGTTTATTAGCAATAAGCGGACTCTTTTCGAGCAGTTATGACTCAGGTGCAGCCATCTCATGGCCGTGCTAGCCTCATTACTCCTGGTAATAAAAGGTTTCACAGGCTTCCTGGCAGTAAATTCTACTGAAAGACGCTTGGGACAGCATGAGGAATGAACTCCTCAATGGAACAGGGCGGTTTTCTGTAATGGAAGCAAAATTTCCCAATGATGGGACAAACTGGTTTGCAAACTGCTATCTATGTTGTAGAACTGGTGCTCCTAAAACTGCCTTCAACTGTCGCGGGACTGGGGGCTCAGCAAACTTGCTCTGTTGCAACGCTGTGTCACAGGACTGGCTGCTCAGCAAACTGCTCTGTTGGAGCGCTGTGTCCTGTGCAAATTGCCTTGTTACAGGGCTGGGGGTACGATATAAATTGCTTCTTTATTCACACTTGTTGCCCGATAGATTTAAATATTTTGCTAGTCAGCAATAGCAAAGCATTGTTGAGAGTATAATCCAGATTTACAACTCTGAGTGTGATGTAAGTCTCAAATTAGAGTAAGAATGGTGAGTAATTACTACTTGCATAAATTTTTACGTTCGTAATAATAGAATGAATTTAATTCGTTTTGCACTTATTAGCCGAATCAAATTCCTTCGAATCGAAAGCGTCTAGTGAAGAGACTCTTACAACAACCTTTCTTAGATTTGTTGTAGCAACAATGGTATATTCAAGTCTAGGCCTTATGCGTTGATATTGCTCTTAAGGTAGCTGTATAGATTTGGCGTCCCACTTGACCGAGTCAATGGGAAATTGTAACTGGCCAACAGTAATCTCGCTAGCCGTAAGTCTAGGCTCCAGAATAAATTCAACGCAACTGAAGCAGGATACAAAATTCTGGCACGGCTTATATTCAAATGAAATTAAAAGTTTCAATCAAAATTTCTTATGTATTTTTAGTTCTTACATTTATCTTCAACAAAACATTAGTGTGTCTAAAAAAGTTAGTCATTTTTCCCCTGCACAAAAGTAGACTTCAGATGCAAACATTAAATTGCTCTGATGTCAACATTCTAGTTTCGTTGTGCGGGCTTCATTTGTGATCTTCCTTAGTACACTGAGCCGTCTGAGACAATGGATTAGCAGTGTCCGTACTGAAACAAACTGAAATATTCCAAACGCATTATGAATTCACCACCTCTGCTCCTACCAAAGGTTATGTGCTAGTCTGAAGCGAATGGCGGCACTTCAGGCTGGAAAGCCGGCAGTCCGGCGAGCGCGGCGATGCAGTCACCAATATTAAGTTGCTTGGTGTTCAGCGGACGCCTTTGCTCTAATAAAGTTATATCATACAGGGCCCCGCGCATGTAACCTGGCTTAGTGCAGCTTGAGCTTCATTGCAATAAACTAATTGGAGTCTAAATAGAGCGCTTTCCTTACCCAGGCGCCGGGGGACCTGGGGGAGCTGCGGTCAAGTCTATCAAGATGAGTCCGTTGCTATGAGAGTGTATGTTATAAGAAAAACATGGATGGCTGAGGGACAGGAAATGAGATCCTTTAATGAGCTGCATATGACTGCAGCTTCCCAACGATTGTTTATTAAATTTCAATTAAAACCATCAACATAATAACGACGTTGTTTCTGAGTTGTACCTCGTTGTAGTTTTGTTCTTGATAGGCGTAAGATGTGGATTTTAGAAGCGTGTCCTGGCGGTGTATTTTGCATCAGAAAATATGGACCAAGCCTTAACCAAGGATATTTATAGTTCTCAAATTGAGAAAAATGTCCCGATCACGAAGTTCGCCGTAGAAAAGAAGAAGCAGGTTCTTATGGGGAAGAAACGCGACGCGAAAACAACGAGATTTGGCGTTGACACTCATAAAAACGCGTATGGAACCGCAAATAGAAAACAACTCAATGGAATGAATGAAAATTAAGTAGCAACGATGAACGCACAGATGCTGCTGCTGGTGAGTGATCTTCACTCAACTTCAATGGAGCAAAAGATTTTCAGTCAGCCGATAGAAGAAACAGAAAAACTACCATACTTCACAGACTTACATCTCTCCAAGTCTTGTTCGAGCTGGAGAACGAATAAAAAAGCTCGTGAGATAGCCAAAAGTTATACGAGTCTCAATATTTCCTGATGAAGGTTGAATCGCATGTTGAATTCTGCTAGTGCCCCTATGAACTGCGGTCGGAAGTAAGTCAGAACACCATCAAAGGAATTCATTTGCTGATCATATGCTACAAAATTTGTGTTTAGCAAAAAATTTCATTCATTTCTGTCATTTAACCAACTAAAAAGAGAATTAGAATTACGCGAGAATTAGATATCAACACTGATCGAATGAATGTGCACCTATGGCAGAAATGTAAATTCATTCAGGAGAGACATTAAACTCATATTTCTTCCTAGTGTGCACGTCATGCGTCTTGAAAATATATAAACAGATTTTTGGCCTCAATTCTCCGCACTCCTCGTAACTATGCGAAGAGCTACGACTCTGAAGCCAAGCAAAAGTAGAGCTTTCCTTATCTGTCATTCCCAGTCGCGCCCGTGTAGGTAAAGCTCCCTGCGAGAGTTCAGTTTTTTGTAGAATATTTTTGGTACACTTTTCCGAGGTGTTTACAAAATACCTAACATTAGAATCATCATTTGTACTTTAAGAAAATAAATAATAATAATAATCAGGTAGCTTCATTTTTTCCCTCATGCCCATTTGTAGAAGTCTTATATCAAATTGTATCTGTTCTAAGGCCAAATATGTTCGTTTTTTTATGGCACCGTTATGTCTGATCCCAGCCGCAGCGTTTCAAAACGCCACTCTTCCGCACAATGTTTTCTAAACGCGGAAAGGAGCCGAGGCATTTTTATTTGTAACTATTTTCAGCAGAGCATCGAAGCACTTTCGAGGAACGCTTCTTTGCCACAATTCAGGACCGGCAACCATCCATTTTAATAGCTCGCTTTACCTTCAAATCGGAGAGAGGCAGCTTTTGTGGCTCCCTGAGACTTGCCTCACAGACCTGCAATGACGCCTCAAGAATTTCAGGGAATGATGGTCTCGAAAAAGAAAGGACGGAAACTTCTGCGTGAACGTCTTCCCTTACCGATCAAAGTTTTGTTATTTTTGGTCTCCAATTTAAGCCTTACGTTTGGCCTTGGCTGAACATCAGTAAACAAAAGAAAGAAGAAAGAAAGAAGAATCGTTTATTCCGAAATAAGTCACATACAAAGTATACAACGTTCGGTTTTTCAATTAATAAAATTACAGCCTTAAAATTAAAACATAAAAGTCTCGATGGAAC